>CAKKXW010001090.1:0-14130 GCA_920937365.1 Sphaerophoria rueppellii | reverse complement strand
CTAGAACAAAAGTTTAATAGTCTTGATGCGCAACGAGTAGCATGTGAAAAGTACATAAAGAGCAGAGAGGGTTGGGTAATATTGGCAAAAAGGTACGATGATGGAGGTTTCTCAGGAAAGAATTTAGAAAGACCAGCAATAAAGGAATTATTTGAAGATGTGAAAGCAGGGGAAGTAGATTGTGTAGTAGTATATACATTAGACAGGCTATCAAGGGAAACAAAAGATAGCATCGAAGTAACGTCATTTTTTAGAAGGCATAGAGTAAATTTTGTAGCAGTAACACAAATATTTGACAATAATACGCCAATGGGAAAATTTGTACAAACAGTGTTATCAGGAGCAGCACAGTTAGAAAGAGAGATGATAGTAGAGAGAGTAAAAAATAAAATAGCAACATCAAAGGAGCAGGGGTTATGGATGGGTGGAACTTTGCCGCTAGGGTATGATGTAAAAGATAAAGAATTAATAATAAATGAGAAAGAAGCGAAAATAGTAGGGCACATATTTGAAAGATATTTGGAGCTGAAGTCAATGGCAGAACTAGCAAGGGAATTAAATAGTCAAGGTTACAGAACAAAATCGGATATCTTTAAAAAAGCAACGGTGAGAAGAATAATAACAAATCCAATATATATGGGAAAAATCAGGCATTATGAGAAAGAGTATGAAGGAAAGCATGAAGCAATAATAGAGGAAGAAAAATGGCAAAAAGCGCAGGAATTGATAAGTAATCAGCCATATAGAAAAGCAAAATATGAGGAAGCGCTGCTTAGGGGAATAATTAAGTGTAAGAGCTGTAGTGTAAATATGACACTGACATACTCAAAAAAAGAAAATAAAAGGTACCGATATTATGTATGCAACAATCACTTAAGGGGAAAGAATTGTGAATCAGTAAATCGAACAATAGTAGCAGGAGAAGTAGAAAAAGAAGTGATGAGAAAAGCTGAGCAGATATATGAAAATTGGAGAGAAAAGACCGAAGAAAAATGGGAAAATTTAAATTTTGGAAAGCAGAAAGAAGTAGTGAAAAAGTTAATAAAAGGAGTAATGATAAAAGAAGATGGAATAGAGGTGAGTTTAGAGGATAAGGTGGAATTTATACCAATAAAAAAGAAAGGAAAGAAATGCACAGTAACTGATCCAGAAGGCAAAACAAACAATGCACTACTGAAAGCAGTGGTAAGAGCCCATCTGTGGAAACGGCAACTAGAAGAGGGAAAATACGAAAGTGTGAAGGAGCTGAGTGCCAAAATTAATATAGGTACAAGACGTATACAGCAAATTTTAAGGTTAAATTATTTAGCTCCGAAGATTAAGGAAGACATAGTAAATGGGAGACAGCCAAGGGGTTTGAAGTTAGTTGATTTGAGAGAAATACCGATGCTGTGGAGTGAACAATTAGAGAAGTTTTACGGCTCAGCGTCGTAACGTTTATAAAAACAACATGAAAAAACATCGAAAAAAGTATGTGCCAGAAAATTAAAAAAGGTTATTGCAAAAGGAGCTACTACAAAGGGCCACACAAAAAGATGTTGAAATCGATATAGAAGAGCAAATAAATGTTACAAAATCAATTATGTAAAAATATCAATACAAGTGATGAAGATTTTAGCATATTAGGTGCAACAATGGTAGAAAATGATCCAATTTTAGCTGCATATTTTAATAGTAGACCTGGAGTGTAAAAGGCAGCTCAGCCAATTGTATGTCCCATATCCTCATTTTGTAGCCAGCTTAAAAACAATATAAAAGAGTATTCTTAGAAGACATTGGTACAATTTCCTTAATCTATAAATTATAGTAGTTTGTATTTAAATAATAATCTTCAACTTTTATGGCAAACTAGCAATTTTTCCCCTAGAATCAGAAGCCCTTCTTAGCTCTTCACGTCCTACCCATGAATCTTTGTTCTTGTTAGACTCGCTTATTACTTCAGGACGCATTAATCCACCAGATCTAGCAAAAACACCTCGATCTATAGCTTCAATAACCGATAAACCTCCCAATAAGCAATTTTGCCCTATTTCTTCATGACTTGCTATTTCTTCAAATAGATCTTCATCGCTCACTTCTACTCTTATCAATTTTTTATTGTTCTCATCAGGATATAATCTAACTTCTAATTCTCCCAAACTAGTATAGAAAGTTAATACTATACTGCTGCCTTCTGTAAGATCTGTATAATTCCTTATGCCGTTTTCAGTTTTAATTTCTACTTCACTTTTACCGATCTTTACTATATTTCTTCCACAGTTTACCTCTCCATCGGTTAGACCTAAACCCCTTACCCCATCTGTTATCTTTATAATGTCTATTTTACTATCTTTAGAATATTCTAAGTAAAAAACGGAGTTGTCTACTCTTGCATCTTTTAGCTCTCTATTGGTTGCACTTTTTGCGATTTCAATAAACTTATGAGAATTGCTAATATAATCTCTATAAGCTTTTTTTAGGTTAGTTTTATGCTCTTTAAATTCTGATGTCAGTGTGTTAGCATCAACTGTATTACCAAACACTGCCCCTTTTGATACTAATTGACATATTATATTACTAGCAACTTTAGGATTTTTTTCTAATTCACTGATTTTTTTCATCACATAATCGGTAAAAGTGTACTCATTACCTGAAAAGAAATCTTGTGAAAGAGAATAGTTTAATCGTACACCAGACTTTATAGCATCGTTTACAATCTTTTCAAGTTCAGCCATATTTTGAGCTTGAAATACCTTATCAGAAAACCTATTTAACTTCTCCTTTTGATTTGAAGTTAAATTAACGAGTAATTTACTGACCTGTCCTTTCTTTTGCTGACGATAAATAATATTTTTATCATAATCTAATGCTCCTGCTTCTAGAAATATTTTTCTTAACTCTTGAGCAAGATCTTCATTATCCCAAGCAAAACGATCAACATACGAAAACACTTTTGATTCACCCATTCCTTGCCGAATATTTAGCACTACTTTTAGGTCTGAGTCTCTTTTATGCTTACTTAAAAACTCCTTTAAATTTTTAGTGCAGTCTGAATCTAGTACAAGTAAGTCATACAATTCCTTATTCATCTTTTTCTGTTTATCAGTTAAAAATAATTCTTCAATATCATAGCAGAGGTTATTAGTTGCTATTCGTTGTGGAGTTTTGCCCTTTCTACTTGTTATATTAGGGTTAGCTCCTTTCAGGAGAAGAGAGTTTGCATTATCGTAATGACCTTTAGCAGCAGCAAGGTATAGTGGTGTTTTTCCTTTATTATCTTGTATGTTAGGATCTGCGCCTGCTTCTAAGAGTAAATCTATAGCCTGATTTCCTGTGCGACGAAATCCACCAATGTTTGCTCCTGCAATCGCATGCAATACTGTTGATTGAGATTCTCCTCTTCTTAGGTTAAGAATTACTTTTAAATCTTTATTGTTTCTATTATCATGTAAAAATTCTTCAAGAGGTTCAGTATTATCAAATGAACCACAGTTAGAAGCTAAACATTTTAGAGCACTAAGTAACTTTTTGTTTAAATTTTTTTGACTTGGCGTAAGATCGTGATCTAGAGCAAACCAAACACAAATCTGTTCACTTAATCCAAGTTTGCTATCTATCAAAGATGATGGTTCATTATAATTTCTAACTGATGGTAAATCTCCTGAGTACCACATATCATTCATCAGTTCATTTAATAAATGCTCTTTAGATGATAAATGTTCTATAATGGATTCATATTCGAAATCATATAGTTCTGATTTGGATTTTGGTTTTAGTAAATTGATGATAGATTTTACTATCCCAGTAGACTCACCCATACTTATCCCTCTAAGCTAAGATATATGATACATTGTATGCGATATGTAACATTAAGTCAATAACCATAATCTTTTTACTACTCACGTCGTTAAGATCTTTAGACAATCAAGCAGTTTAGCATTTACCCTACAGTACGGCTTGTTGTCTGTTTTGAATTTGTTACTATCTCACACCAACTATTTTTTTTCTTTTCATTAGATAAGGTAATTTTTTCAGAAGATTGACGTAGTGTTTCATGTTTTTCAAAATATCCTCGTTTAATCGCATCATGTACTGAATATCCACCAAGTAAGCAATTTTCTCCTATTTCTTCCTTATCTTTTAATTGATCAAGTTTCTTCTTGTCATCGTCACTTATCTTTACTTCAATTTTATTGTTGTCTTTATCACTAGAACGTAGATGAATACTAATCTTTCCTACTTCAGTAGTAAAAGACATTTCAATGCCACCTTCTAAAACGTCTGTATAATTTCTTTTTCCTCCTACATTTTCAACTCTTACTATACTCTTTCCAACATGAAATATATGATGTCTAAAACTTAAATCTTTCACTTTTGGATTATTTATAACTTTTGCAACCTCAACAGTGCTATCTTGCGAATATTTTACATAAAAATATCCATTATCCATTTCTACGTGTAAAGCTTTGCCTTGGGCACTACTGTTTATAATACCTTCATCTGCTACACTTTTTAGCTTGTTATCGATTTCTTCACGTTCTGCAAAAATCTCATAACTGAACCCATAAGTTGCATACAATAACTTATCATCATAAAAGGAACTGCATTTTACTCTTCCACCTTTTAATAGTAAATTACTCATGATATTGCGTATAATACCTATATTTTTATCATCTGATACACCCTCGTAGGCAGGAATATCTCTTATTCCCTTAGAAACTAAACTTGTTATAGTCTCACTATCGTCTGATAAACTCTCATAAGGTGGTAATCCCTTATGCTGTCGTATTCTATCAGGGATATTTCTTATTTCCTTAAAAATTAAACTTGTTATAGTATACTTATCATCGTTATATTTTGAATTGAGTCTTATCCCTTTTTGCAAATATTTATTTGTTATGCACTCTATACGCTCTAAAGCAGTGTTTGTAAAATTTTCATGCTTATCCCTATAACCTTGATCATTTTTTGTTACTACATCTTTTAACTCTTTACGAAATTCATCAATTAGACTTCTCTCACTTTCAGTCAGTAGTAGATCTAACTTAATTAAAGCAGAGTCTCTTGGACTAATAGAGTAATTTTTCCAATATAAATCACTATCATCAGTTTCACTCTGATACGACAATGTATGTTTTACACATGTGTCAACAGCCTCCCTAGTTTCATGTCTCTGATCAAGGTCATAACATTCCGAACGATTACTTATTCCTTGAACAAACAAACTATAATCATCTAAATCTGTTATGTCATCTTCAGGCGTTGGTTCCTCATTGCTATTACGCTCAATTTTTGAATGCCATGGCTCAGTATTTAATTCCTCTCCTAGCTTTTGTTCACTGATAGATTCTACAACATATTTTACTGACTCTGTATCCATACTACCTCCTAGCCTAGATATAGAATATATTATGTACAATATATAATATTGGTCAAGCTAATTTCAACACAATCTTTTTACTACTCATATTTTTGTTAAGTTTTTATGGTGAGTAACAATGGAGTATGTAGATAGGTTAAAAGTTGCTTATGACTGCAAATTTGAGCTAATTTTACTATAGATTAAAATAGTTAAGACCTATATTTGATATCACTATTATTAAGAGCGTGATGGATTATGCTTTAAAGGAGTACGGAAACTGCTGAAGTTTTTACAGCAAACCTGTATGGAGCAACTTCAGCAGAATAAACAAATACATGCCAGTATTAGTAGAGAATTATTTATAAGTCAATTAACTTTTTCAAAAAATATTTTAGTGAAGATACCATGCTAGCTAGTGTTATAAACAATTCAATTGTTTACTCCTTCAAAAAAGATCGTATATTTTTGAGAACAAGTTGCGTAAAAATAAGGTTATAAAAATAGAAGATTTAAATTATTTCCATAAGCTTAGGCAAAACAGTTCGTATGTATATATGGATAAAATGGGCTAATATGGCTAGTTTTAGCGTATAGCAAAGTCAGAATACAAAAAAGTTCGTATGTATCGCGCGGTAGAGCATACGATACCAAGAAGAACGATTCTCTCATTAGCTGATTTTGAGTGCTAGAAATAGTTATTTTGCTTGAGATCTTAATAATATATTTTGTTAAATTAATATTGATTTATTTGCGGAAGAATAATTAAGACAAGCTCATGACGAAACAAAATTCAAAATAAATAAAATGTCATGTATTGAGTCTATTAAGGGTCTTTTGCCTAAAACTACTTTGGGTTAGAAAATTTTTCTATACATAATAGTAATTGACAAAGTTTTAAAGGTAGAGCAACATGTCTAAAATATATTAAATCTTGTTAGGGGGTAAGTATGGATTACGAAAATGTACAAAAGGTATTACTAACTTCCATTAAAGAGGATGATCCTCATAAAGGGCTTAAAGAGTTAGAGATTAAAAGATGGTGTATTGCATATCAGACATTGCTGAATAAATGGGATAGCACAATAATACCACCCCTTTTTAAGAAAGTTTTAGAAGATGAAACTTGTTGGAAGATAGAAGATGCTTCAGGACAAATTAGACTTAATAGGTATGCTTTCGGGGAAAAATTGTTAGCCTTGAAAACTTTGGATGGGCAAAGAAGTCTTATTAGACCCTTTGATCGCTACAGAATTGCCTGCTGGTGTTGTTTTGAAGACGAGATAAGAGCTATTTTTGAAGAATTTAAATTAACATTAGGTAATAAACCAGTAGAGAGTTTGGTTAAGGGATGTGATAAAGGGGCTTTAATGATCTACTGGTCACATGCTATGAATAACCAAGAACATCAGTTGGAATTAAATAATGAGCATCCATATGTTTACGCTTTTAAATGTGCGATGCTAGAAAAGCATGTTGAAGCCTTGGAATTCTTCTGGGATAAGTTACAGTCAATTGATTCTGTATCTCCAAAAAGGAAAGAAGATTTATTAATGGAAGTAGCATATAATAAAGGACGTTTTTCTACTGATGATGTTGGAATGGTTGATTTTTGCCTACGTCATCTTGATCCTAACAGATATCATGAATTATTAAAAAGAGATTTTAAACAAAATAAGTATCATTATACGTTAAGTACGCTCACAGGAAGTTACTCCTTTGAAAGTGCCAAAAGCTTGTTTGAGCATTTGGAGCCAGAATGTTTATCTCCTGAAAAATATTCTGTACTAATTTTTACAGTGTTAGATTCAATTACCTCTGCACCAGGTGATAGTTTTATCAAATCTGGTAGTGATATGCTTACCTCTATGTGGAATAGTCCTGGCTTTGAGTCTCATAAACAACACTATTTAAATAAGCTAAGCGAACAACTCTCATCAACCAGAGATTTGGTAGCTTCTCTTATTAAGGGAAATAAAGCTGTTAAAATATTATCTGAAATTGTTAACTCCCTTAGCCAAGAGCAAATGTACTCTATTATGGAAGAAGATAAATCAGAATATGAGCTGTTTATGAGAGTTAGAAACACGCAATTGCATTGTGGGGCAGGTGATAGTCAGTTGCCAACTTCATCATTAGATGTAGAAACTATACAGCAAAAGGTGACTGATGTTAGAAGCAAAGTATAGTGTTTCTGTTTTTGGAAATTCAATTACTTAGACTTAAACGAAAGCATGCAAAGAGTTTAATAAGAGTAAAAATTGTAAAAGGTTAAAATCAGGAGGAGGTTATGGTTGATAACAATCAACAACAAGAAAGACCACAAGATTTTGAGCTAATGGAGTTACTTTTTGGTAAGGTAGATTCTTCAACTTCTGATTCAGTGGATCTACTCGATAAATCTTTTGAAGCAAGATATCAGTCATTGGTTGATCAAATACAATCTTATTTGCATTCCAGTGAAAAGCCTGGTTTTTTTCCTCATAGGTTTTTAGGTTGGTTTTCCAGTGTGTTAGATACTAAGCTTAACGATAAGCTAAGCATAAGGAAGTTATATTTTCGTTTTGAAGGGGCAAGAACTTTAAAGGTTGTAGCAGAAACAGAATCCAAAACGCATGTTTTTATTTTTACTGAAGATATAGAAGCTCAACATTCTAACTCTCCACAAACACGCACTAGGAATTTTGAATTCACCACAGGTGAGTGGAAGAATGTGATGGGTAGAGATTACACTCCATTAGACGAACGTAAGCTTCAAATTGATGTGATAAAAATTTTGAAAGATAAGTATGAGTTAGTAAAAAGCAAGCCAAAGTCAGACAAGGATGTTAAGTCGAAGAAGTTACATTTATATCTGAAGAACAACGTATTGGAGTGTAAAGCTAAGGATATATATGGCAATATTCAAACAATGCAAATTGATTCTGGTGAATTAAAGGGTAACGATGCGTTTAAAAATAAATTTTTTGATGAAATTAAGCAGTTTTTAGGTAAGTCAGGTAAAGATCTTAGTGATGATGTTAGAAAGGAATTATCAAGACTTACATCAGTGAAGGGATACACTTTAAAGAGTAATGAAGAGGATGAAAAAATAAATATTAAGCTAGAAAGTAAAAAGAAGATCAAAGATATACCTATCTCTCCTCCAACAGAATTTCCATTTATAGAAGTGAAAAAAAAGCTGGGTAAATCTGTCTATCTGGAAAGTTATATTGAAAAGCTTGCTAGTCCAGATAAAAAGCAAGTTCAGGACAATCTTAAAGCTATTCTAAATTATATTAAAAAAATTCATACTAATTTAAACTTACAAGATAGTGTTTACGGCAATAGAGCTCGCGAAGCTGATCAACATGGTTTTGTAGCAGGAATGTTTGATAACTTTCGATATCGTGATAATACCAAACTCTATCTGGAACAGTTTGCTGGAGGAGGTTACGCTGATATTGTTTTGCTTGTTCGTGGGCCTAATCGTGCTGTTGATTCAGTTCCAATTCTTATTGAACTCAAGGCTGGAACTGAAGGACAAGTTGATCCAAGTGATGCGCTGAGACAAGCTGAAGATTATATAAAAGGTTTTAGACCAAATAAGATGAGGATTTTAACCAATGCAGATAATGCTATTGCTGTTGGGTTGAATTTAGATAATGCGGAACCGTTTAAAACTGAAGTAAAACCTATTAAACAACCACCAGCTCCTTTGATGGAGGAATTTATCGAACTAGTTGGCGAGTGGGATAATCAATCAATTTCTGAGGAAGTTTTTAAGCGAAAGGTAAAAGATTTGTTATCAAGCGAATACCATACTTTTCCAGCGAATAAAGAAACAAAAGATCATTACTATTTCAGTAGAGATATATTAGGTCAATCAATTTTAATTAACAAGATTGGTCAAGATCAGGGTAACGTAAAAAAATATATATATATTCATATAATGAGTATCCGCTAAATTGGCCTCAGGGAACAGAATACACTTTATCTAAAAGCCCTGTTACAACATTAATATTTGTTCAAGGTAATGAAGGGCAAGAGAAAACAGCATTCATTTTTCATATCAGAGAATCCAATACGAGAGAATTTTATACTGATAAAAAAATTCCAGTGCTGGACATACCCGGAATAGGGAGAGTAGGCAATGTCATAGAAATTAAAATGAGTCTCAAAAAATATGAAACAGGGTTATCTTTTGAAGAACTTTTTGAAATAGAACAGATAAGCAAATATAAACCAAGTAGTGCAAATCAACAATTTGCAGGTAATTTCCTTAAGATACCTAATGCTGATGAATTAAAGGGAAAACTTGATCAAGCAATTACTTCTCAACATGCCTCTGACGGTGAGGTTTCATTGCAAGCCTATAAAGTGTTACTTACTGAAGTAGCAGATAAGATTTACTCTATTAAAGATTTGATTACTAATGAAGCAAGATTACAAGCCATTCTTAATGGTTTGTTTAGTAGTTACAGTGATTTAAAGCTACAGGAGACTTCTGCGAAGACTGTAATCATACCTGAATTTCAAGTAGGAGCAGGTGGTCGTGTTGATATGGTAATTCAAGGTATTAGTCCTTCACCTCAGGGTACTAAAGAATACACTCCTATAGCACTGGAATTTAAGCTTATAGATAAAAACTTAGATGAAGAAGGGATGAAAGAAGAGGTTGATAAATTAACAAAAGAACAAAACATTAGATATGCTAAAGGGGCAGCACTGAAAGCAATCACAGATAGTGATAAAATATTTTTCATGGGTGTAGTTGTTAATGTGCGAGCTAAAGATAAAAATTCTTTAATATTAACGAGTGATGAGCTTATTCCTGCTAAAGTGAGTCATAGTTCTATTCACTTATTCATGGAAGAACATTTAGAAAAGCTAAAGGATCTATCACAAAGACTTAAGAATATAGCTATACAAGAAGAATTGCCTACTTTAGAATCTGCAACAGCAGAAAACGATTATCATTACTGGCTTCAACAACATGATATAGCTGACGTTGCAAGGGTACAATATGATTATAGAATTGATGGAACTGATGAGTCATTTGAGGTTGTAGGGTCAGTAAACCATATAGCTAGTCAATTGGAAAAATTTCAGAGTAAAGTAACAACAGATGATAAAAGAAAGCCATTAACTTTAATTGTGAATTTAGATAACAATCATTGGGTTACATTAGTCGTCTCTCATCAAAATGGGCAGTATAATGGTTACTATGCGGACTCGTTGGGTAATAATGCTCCAGATAATATTCGTCAAGTTTTACAAGATGCTCAAATTAACGTTAATGATGTTTCTATTACTCAACAGAGAGACGGTTGCAACTGCGGTTTATGGGCATTAGAAAATGCTAGAGACATTAATGCTGCATTGCAAAGAAGTGGAAATAATGTCCTTGATCAAATAAGAGACGAATTGCAAGTTCAAGGAAGGGGTGAAAATTATTTTATAGATATGAGAAAAGATATTTCGGAGAAATTAAGTATAGATCAACAACGTATAGCTAACCTAGAATATATATTTGCTAGAGAT
The DNA here is from genome assembly GCA_920937365.1 of Sphaerophoria rueppellii. NCBI lineage: Eukaryota > Metazoa > Arthropoda > Insecta > Diptera > Syrphidae > Sphaerophoria > Sphaerophoria rueppellii. Next base: position 3,269 of record CAKKXW010001090.1, on the reverse strand, counting down.
AGTAGCTATGATGCAAGACCTGGAAATGAGTTAAGATCTCCAGGAGTTGGTAACGTTTCCAGGAGTCGTGGGCGTGAAAGTCCATGATAAACGAAGATATTAGATTAACTCAAAGCAATATAGTATATCTCTCTTCGCAAATAACGGAAATGATATGGAGGTAGATAAGTCATTTATCATATATTTTAAAAATTTCTATAAAGAGCCCAAAATGAAAACCTTGTCTATAAAATATGATAATAAAGATATAATATTAAAAGATTATCAGGAAGAAATAAGTGCTGCAAGAAACGTTGATACTGTGAAAAAAGAGTATAGGGATCAAGTCTATGACGATGTTTTCAATCGTATTCCAGAAGTTATGGAATTTCTATAGACATGAGCATAGCAGGCAGCACGTTAGAAATCGTAGAAGTGAATACACAATAAATAGTGGTACAAGATCATCTTCATGGACAAATGATTTATTTGGTTGGGTAAAAAGCTCTGTGAGTTGGTTATTAAGTTCTAAACCTAAGGAAACATTAAGCACTCCAAGTTCAATCTCACAAGTTGATGCACCAATAGATATAAATGGTACAATAATGTTACTTGATGTGCTCATTAGAAAAGTTACGGGTCAGAAGTATATTTCTATAGTAGATCAGTCTATATCTCTATTAGAAGCGAGAGGTTATGCACTAAATATTACAAATAGATTTGAGAAAGTGTTGAATAAAACTGCTATTAAGTCAGGAATATCAGTGACAAATCTAAACTTTGATCCTGTAGTAGTGCAATCAGCTATAATTGGAAAAATAATAAATGGAAAATTTTCTGAAATAGCAAAAACTCTATATTCAATTGCAAAAGAAGCGTGTCCAGAATTTAAACAAACTGATAAGTTTCTAGATCATTTAAAGAGTAACTTAGAAGAAGTTTTAGCTAAGGAAGAAACTATGATACTACAGCAGAAAGTAGAAAAGCCTTCTAAAGTTTTAGGTCAGGAAGTTTCAAGGAAAGTACAGTTATCTAAAAAGCCGGATACATTCTTAAATGGAACATCAGTGGTTCAAGGAATAAGCAGAGCGATAAATTGAGGGGACTATGTGGTCTTTTCTGCCTGTAGATGTTTGATCTCATCAGGAGGAAGGCCTGTAGTTTGTGATATAATGTCACTAGAGACTCCAGCATTAAGTAGATTTTTAGCCACAGCTATTTTAGCTTTTATTTCACCTTTTTCTTCGCCGATTTGGATGCCTTCATGAAGTTTTTCTTCAAGACTAGATAAATAATCATCGGTACGTTTCTTAGCTTGGTCATAAGCAAGACGTTCTTCTTTACTCCAATTATATTGGTTCAGCTCATCATAAGCCCTGCCAATAATTAAATCACTTCCTATTATTTTTTTTAGATCCTCTTCACTTGTTTCACCGGCGTGTTTAAAAAAATAACACCATTTCTCTACTATATTTTCTAATTGATCTTCTCTTTTTTTAAATTTAGGTAACTCTATAAAAGTAAAACTAAAGTCTCTGAGATCATGTTCAAAGGTCATCTTATCAAAAGTAACGTGATCAGACTTATAAGCCAGCTTATTAGGAAATAAGATGAAATCAGCAATAGCAATAAAGATAACGCCTTTAAGATCATGATACTGATCACCTACATCAGCTTGACTTGAATAGGCCTTAGCGGCATAGTATTGGGCACGTTTTTCAAAGCCAGTAGTTTTAGCGACTTGCATCTCAATTATTGTTTTTATTCCTGTAGAATCAACACAGAGAACATCAACAATGCTTTGCTTTTGAGAGGCGATGACAGGGTCTTGAATGGGACTGAGAAAGGAGACATCTTTAATCTTATTGTCATCGGTAAGACCTAGTATATCATTGAGAAAGTGAATAAGAATATCTTTATTTTTTTCGGTACCAAGTGCGTCCAGAGAAGGTGAGTATTGTTCAGTAGGAGATAGACCTACCAGGATAAAAGTCGGAATCCTGTAGCTTGGGTAGCAGCATGGAGGGAAACCAAAATGTTGAAGCCTACCGACAACATTATCGTAGGATAATGGCGAATTACCAGGCCGTAGCGAAAGCGAATACACAGATTGCCTCGAAAGAAATATTCTGAAGGTCGAGCCATCTTGGTACTGGCGAAGACAGGATAGACCAGACGAAAAACGGATGAAACGATTGGTCTACTTCAGCGGGGTGTTAGTAACGGCATGGCAATGAGGACATACAAAGCAACTGGAGAAGCCCTCCTCATCCCAAGGAGAAATACCTTGGAGAGATAGGTTCTATAACTGGAAAACAGGAAGTGAACCGAAGATGAGAGGGTGGCGGATGGGTGCGTAGTAGTGAAGAAGTGAGGTAACGCTCATGGAGCAAAGGCACCCTGCTAGTAGAAATCTTTTAACAAAAGGAAGGTAAAGGTAAAAATGATAAAAATGCCAATAAAATTACAAGACCTGAGAAGAAAGATATATATCAAAGCGAAAGCAGAACCGGAATGGCGATTCTGGGGAATCTATGTTCACGTCTGCAAGATGGAGACACTGGAAGAAGCATATAAGCTAACAAAGAAGAGTAATGGGGCACCAGGAATAGATGGGATGACATTCGAATCGATAGAGGCAGAAGGCTTAGAGAAGTATCTTCAACAAATAAGACACGGACTAATAACCAAGACCTATAGCCCAAGTAGGAACCGGCAGAAGGAAATACCAAAATCTGGAGGAAAATTCAGAAAGTTGAACATACCCTGCATCCGGGATAGAATAGTGCAAACAGCACTGAAGCTAATACTTGAACCGATATTCGAATCAGACTTCCAAAAAGGATCATACGGGTATAGACCTAAGCGTAATGCGCATGAAGCAGTACAAAAAGTAACGGAAGCAGCAATCAAAGGCAATACAAAAGTAATTGACGTAGATCTGAAATCCTACTTCGACAATGTGCGACATCATATTCTGATGGAAAAGATTGCCAAAAGAATAAATGACAAAGAAATCATGCACATGGTTAAGCTAATCCTCAAAACAGGAGGAAAACGAGGAATAGCACAAGGATCACCACTTTCGCCACTACTAAGCAATATATACCTAAATGAGGTAGATAAAATGTTGGAGAAAGCAAAAGGTGTGACCAAAGAAGGAAAGTACCAACGTATGGAATATGCCAGATGGGCAGACGATTTAGTGATACTGATCAGAGAATACCCGAAACGGGAATGGCTAGAAAGAGCAGTATACAGAAGGTTGGAAGAAGAATTAGCAAAACTAG
>CAKKXW010001083.1:0-14170 GCA_920937365.1 Sphaerophoria rueppellii | reverse complement strand
AAATGAAAATCCAAAATAATCTCTTCGCCTTTTTCAACCATTATTAGCACTTTAATTTAAGCATCAGTCGTTTAATAAGAACAAAAGTAGGCGTTCAATTTACCCACAGAATGAGTCCTTGCTTCTTGAAGGAAGACACCTAAGACCTTACTCACAAAGAATATGCCGCTGTGAAAAATTAAAGGTGCACATCATAGTCAAAACAGAGTTGTAATAGTCAGCCCTTCCTGAATGAATGAGAAGAACATTAGACAATATGCCATGCCGCCTCCGACGCACTACGGACCCAGGAATCAGCCTTCGCAGTGAAGTTTGAAAAATAAAGATGCGATTAATTGTTATGGTTGGGTCGAGCAGTTGGGATAAGATACCCTTTTTTTAGTCCATTTCTTTCCGAATAATTTTTTCGATGTCTGTGTTTGTGTGTTGGTGCAATATGGACTAATTGGATATGGTGAAGAATATTTTCTGTGCTCTTTCGCTGCTTCCGCATTATGAAGGATATCATAAGGGTTACTCAACTCAAGGAAAAAAAATTATTATGCGGCAGGATTAAATGGTTGTTATCTCGAAAGTGATTTGTCATTATTTTCTCCATAATGTTCCTTCTTGGATGTTTAATCCTTGAAGGAGTTTTTTTTCCTCCAGAAAAGAGCAAGAGAGAAAAAGGAAAACAAAAGAATTTCATGGGGGAGAAGGAGTGGAATTTTTCGCGCTTTAAAGTTGATTAAGTAATTGATATCAATTCACTTAGAAAATTAGAAAAAACAGTAAATGTTGGTTATTGATCTTTGTTCCTATTAAGGACGAGGGTGGTGGGTATAAGGACTTCGGCTTTGGGGATAGAAAACCTAAAAAAAATCAATATCCCCATGCGACAAGTCTTTTTTTTTAACGAAATTTCTTTTTAATGAAATTTCCATTTACTCGAAATTTAAATTTTAATTTTTTTCACTTGCTTCCACTAAAACATAAAAATAAACGAAAAACACACCCCTCACTGAATTGAGGATTATGAACCCAAGTGTACTTAACATTTTAAGGCTGGGCTATTCAAATAAAGTTTGAATGACACCAGAATGGTGCTCTTATAGACGAGAAAATGTTTGAATGGTTTTCTGTCCTTTTGAGTGAAAGAGGACGAAGAATGGCTCTTCAACAGAGGATAAGGCGGTATTACATTCAATTTGTGGTCTATTTATTCCAATGAGTTTCAGTTTGCTTTTGTTGTTGTTGGTGTTTCTGTTTTTAATTCAATGAAGTGCAATGGATTTTGTAGAGTGAACATTATTTTGATGAAATTGAAGTTTCTCATTCATTGCTTCACAGTATCGAATTCCTGAAGTTGCAATTACTTTGATATTTGCTCGATGTAGTCCACAAATTGCTTCGCTGATGTCGTTCTTAAGTATTTAGTTGAATAATTACTGATATAGCATCTGAAAGGTCAAAGGGGTGAATTTCCAGCTTCAAAGCTATCTGACATGTTAGGCCTTCCTGAATGAACCTAGGGTTATCTTAATATACGGCATTAATCTCGGAAAAACAATTCGTCACTGTACTTCTACAACGCCTATCGTTGGCTTAACGAACCACTGTTCAAAAAGCTGGCTAGTACTCAGGCAGATCTAAGTCGGATCCTAATCGTGGTGCGAATCAATGTCCTTAACAGTACAATCGGAGTCGTGCTCGATGCCAATCTCATGAGCATTAATTGAAGAGCGGGTATTACGCCTGAATTGTTTAAGGAGCGGCTATTTAACTCGACCATTGACGTAAGAGAAACGACATTTCCTGAACTACTAGAGGTATAATATGTCTCATTAACATCGATCTTGTCTGCATTGCAGTGTGAATGTTTGACACCTTTCGTCAACAACCTGATAGGTGCTTATCAATGTTGCTTCAAAACCGGAAAATCCAACATCGATCAAAAATTCACTCTACGGCAGATCTAGCAGAAGATGCCAGGGTCTTTAAATCGATACCGCCACCGTTACATCGATTTCAACGCCCCGAACAATGTCTTATCTTGGCATGCCAGAAAAAGTCGTCTGTGTAAGCTGACGATGAAAAACTCCAACGTTACACTAGCGGCAAAATCTTTCGAAAGTCCGTCCAGCTACTAGGATAAGGATACGCAGATGAAATTGACATAATTAGAAGAACACGCATGATGCCAGTAGAGTGTTTCTGAGCCTTCTAGACGGAGGTCTAGAAGAAGGATTTAGCGGTAAATGGGGGCAATACCAAGCTGTGCTGTCAACAAGGAAAGGCAACGAATACCTATCGAAATTTGGAACAATCGTCAATAAACTCAGAAATTGAAATCGAACGAAGAATCACTCTTGTCAATCGCTGCTTATTTGTAGAGCACCACGTTTCAACTGGAGACAGGTAGTTTATAAATAAATAAATAGAGTGGCGCGCCAGCTCTTGAAGAGCCAAGGCCTCAGTGGCTTTCTCTCATCAACAATTCTCTAGGTGTGAAGAATTGGGGGCACCTAGAATTTAACGCCGAATCCGAATGGCTAAGTTGAGAAGCACTTTTTCATGACAGATGATACTCTTTGAAGTTTTGTCAGTTCTCCGCAAGAGGCAGTGCCCGAAATGAAAACTATGGGCACGAGTAGGTATCGAACCCACGACGTTGTGCTTTACAGCCAACGCACCTTACCACTAAGCTACGGACACTACAGGTAGTTTAGGCTTTGCTTATATACCTAAACGACCGAGCTGGCTGGAGACGTTTGTATGATTCTTTGGTCCGACTGGAATGTAGCGCCATTAGATTAGAGACACGGTTCATCAACCATCGCTGGCTTGTTGGCATAAACCATAGATTTGGCGTAGCCCCACAGGAAATAGTCTAACGGCGTTAAATCGCATGAACGGTGCGGCCAATTCACAGGTCCATTTCTGGAGATAATGCGCTCATCGAACTTCGTTCTCAATAATTCGATTGTTTGGCCCGCTGTGTGACATGTGGCACCGTCCTGTTGAAACCACATATCTTCCAAGTCCATATCATCCAATTCATTGCACAAATAATCGGTAAGCATTGAGCGGTAGCGATTCCCATTCACAGTAACGTGCCGGTCTTGATCATCACGGAAGAAGTACGGCCCAATGACACCACCAGCATGTAAACCGCACCAAACAGTGATTTTTTCGGGATGTAATAGTACCTCGTGAAGCACATGTGGATTGCTGCCTGACCAATAACGCATACTTTGCTTATTGACGAAGCCATCCAGCCAGAAATGAGCCTCATCGCTGAAGATGATTTTTCGATGAAAATCCGGATCATTTTCAAGTTATTGCTCAGCCCAATTCACGAACATACGACGCTTCTGGTGATCAAGCGGCTTCAGTTCTTGTGTCAATTTGGTCTTGTAAGGATGTAGGCCAAGATCTTTTCGCGAAATTCGGCACAACGACGTCACAGAGATGCCCAACGCTTGAGAACGACGCGACGTGTGAGAGACTGATTTGGGTCTTCCGCAATTGATGCGCTAGCGGCAGCAATATTCTCGACACTACGGGCACTTCTTTGTCTCACTGGCACGGAAACATTTTGTACTGAGCCGGTGGATTCAAATTTTTTCACTAGACGCTCAATTGTTTATCTGGCAGGACGATTATGATGATCATAAATTGTACGCAGCGCTCTTAATGTGTTGACCACTGACTCCGAATTTTGGTAGTAAACTTTAATACATTCGACTCGTTGTTGGATCGTATACCTTTCCATGATCAAATGACAAACCTTACTAAAGAGAAATGTCAAGAGAACGGGAAAAAATATGGCGTCGGTTGCTGTCCCTATTGGTCTACTTTTGTAGGGTCTCTATTGAAAAACCCTTTATTATCTTATGATCTCATTCGATATTTGATGAATACTTCGAGTTGGAATTGTTGTATGAACGCAAACATTTAATTCTTATAACGTTAAGAAGTTATGTTAAGTTAATTTGTTTGCTCCTGTCATGCAATTAGAGGAAATTCACAATTTACGAATGTAAAACGCAACTTAATATTCCCAACAATTAGTTAAGACATCAGCAGCAACTCGATGAACACGTACAAACTTAACCCCCAAGCTGCACTTAAACTATTTTCAATCCCCATCTGATCAATGAGCATTTATACGGACCCAATGCATACAATAATTGAACTAATCTGCACTTTAAAACAAAACCTGATTTATTCGCTGCATAAATCGACAAAATGACAAATTGATTTCACAGTCCGCAATTGCTCACTGCGAGATATTTAAAAAAAAAAAAAAACGCAAAACTGCATAAATTGCAATTTAATTGCTTTTGTGCATTTAATTTTGCTACCTTCATCAGATACAGCATCCCAATCCCAACGCTCGCAACAACAACAACCACATTCTGAAAATCCAAACACAATCTTACCTACCCTCTGGTCAAAATTTATGCAACCCGTTTAAACAATAAATGACATAAATTTATAGAAACCGATTTACAACCGAGTGTGAGTGTGTGTGTGCCAATTTAATCTCAAATTCCAACGAAAAACCGCACTCGCTTAATTGAACCAATTGAAAACTCAAAATCTCCATTGGCAATAGAATTGGCTTTCGAAATAAAATTCCACTCAGCACCGCACAGCACTCGACAACACTACGGCGCGGCAGCGGTGGTGGCCATGATGGAGCAACAGGATATACATGCGGTCTTACTCGCTTAGTGTGTGGATTTGGCAACAAGAGCGAAGTTGTAAAAAAAAACATCGTTACAACAAACTGCCTCCAGGAACAGCAACAACAACAGCCGGAAGTGAAATAGGCGGTAATTTGTAACGATACACTCGCTTTAATCGCCATTTAAGTGTTATGTTCGAGAAAGGACTCCATTCCGGAGATAAGCGTTGTGTCTACTTGTCATTTTGGTCATATGTGTTGTGGGGGCTGTTTTACACACCAAACAAAGTGAGAAAAAAATCATGGACCTTTCCCATCGCACAAGGACCAAAAATTCACACAACAAGGACCGAAGAGAGGATGAATGGCACAGTGGCTCCTTGAAATTGAGTGCGTATCATTTGTCTTTATCACAGCATGAAGTCGAATGCCGCCAAAGATATATTGACCCTCAAGCGAATGAATATTTTATTGTTGTTACAGTTTCTTATTATTAGAAGACGCAGTCGAGGGTGGTAACTCGTCTGAACCAAATACCGACGGCAACGCACACTTCCAGTACATACATAGCAGACTGTTTTCTTTCGCCCATTTGCCGTCGGCCGCTGTGGCGGCACACCAGTTCACCACTCTGGGGAATCTCTCTTCGTTTGAGGTTTCGGGATGAAAAGTGTGGATATGGTTATGTCGGAATTAGCTCTGGCTATTTATCAAATCGGATATTTCGAGGATAATGCTTGAAGTGACATGGAATTTTCCTTTTTTGTCGGTTTGTTATGTTCTGAAATAATGAGGAGATTACATTCTATCATGTTTGAACTGGAGATTGTTAAGTCGGTGGGATACTTGTTAATAAAACGGAGAATCGTAGTCAATTTTTGAGGTCTTGATTTAGTTGTTTTTATGGGGTAGTTTCTGTTTTGTATTCATGTTGGTTTATACGGCAGCCTTTTCACAGTTCAATCATTTCTAGTTTTGTCAATGACTCCCAGTCTCGTTGTACCGCGCTGTAGTGCGACTTACATGCGAAATACAACCAATCAAATTTTGAGAAGATTGCACGTTTAGAAAATGAAAAATCAACTTTTGTGTTATAACAAAAGTTGATTTTTCAACTGGGAGACTGGGAGTCATTGTCGAAGGTTTGGGCTAGGTCTTCCACGCCGTAAAACCGCTCCTTATGACAGAATGGTATTTCTTCGTGCCCGAAGAAAACCGTTTCTCTTGCAACAACAATCGGACAAATCTTAAGAAACCTAAAGCCAACAGTATGAAACTAAACGATGAGGAGCAACCTTCATAAATTTGGACTACGAGCAAGACTAGACCCCTCTTCCAATCACCATACATTTTTACGACCAGACATCGCCAGGCTCGTTTAGACTATGTTATGTTATGTGGCAAATGAGCTAAAAGGCAAATGTTAAGATCCTAAATAGTCAAATTTTCGTTTGTTTGAAAGCAATTGAAGACCTTTGGTTTGTGCATGATAAACGTCAAGGTTACAGCCAATATTCTACAAAGCGAATGGTTTCTTTCACTAGTTTATTATAGTTAAAGTAGGAATTTCGAAAAATTTGAGGACACCACTTGTAATTATTAACAAAGGCAATTGGACCACAAGGCAGTATGTTGAAAAAAATTTGAGTTCGATTATTTTGCCAAGGCACGAAAGGTCGTCTTAACTTATTTGAATGCATGACAATTCTCGACTCCATACCGCCATACAAGCACGAACGTTTCCAGAAGAGCATCCACCGAGAAGCCCAGACTTTAGTCCAATTGAGAACCTTTGGCACATGGTTGAAAAAGGTACACAGAAAGAAATCGAAGATCAAATCAAGAAAAACAACCGGTAAATCACGAAAAATGAATCTAGTAATGGACCTTGGATTGGGAATTCAAATATTAAGATTTCGTGTTTGTAATTTACGAAAAAGAGGAAAATGAAGACATGACAACTCAAAAGTTGTAATTCTACACCTTTGAATCGCAACAAAAAAAAGTCAGAATTATATAGTCGTACAATTCATATCATGCTCCAAATGTTTAAAATTACGAATACAAAATTTGTAAATTGCGCTTACAATGCAAATCTAAAATCATGACATTTTTTCGTTATTCTCAAATTATACAGTTTTGTAAATTTAGACGGAATAAAGATTGAATTACAATTTTGACTCTCAATTTACGAAAAAAGGGGGATGATTTACAAAAAATTTCATAATTTACGACATAGAAATTCGATTAGATTTTAAACCTATGCATTTTTTTTATCTTTATATGAATTAATGTTGATAACAAAACTGTTCATAGACATGCTTGTGATAAGCTTAAATAAATAAATACACACATACTACCCAGTGCCGTGTCATAAGGCCATAGGTCACGTTGTGAAAGTGTCATAAGACCATATTCGAACATATGATGGCCTTATGACACTTTCTAAAGCGTCATAATTAAGGTCATTATATGGCCTAATGACTCTTTTGAATAATTATTTCCTTGAAAATCTGAAGTTCAAATAATAAGAAACGACGCAAGCCAAGATTTCAGTCTATCCGACTGAGAAAAAGTGAAGATAGCAATACCTAAGCTTAAAAACAACAAAGCCGCGGGAGCAGACGTTATCACTGCCGAACTCTCCAAAGCAGCTGGCGATGACTTGGTTAGGAACATGCACCAATCCATCTGCAGAATATGATCGGAAGAGAGCATGCCCGATGAATGGAACTTCAGCATTGTTTGCCCGATCCTGAAGAAAGAAGACCCTCTAAAGTGCACCAACTAGAGAGGCATCAGCCTCCTAAATATCGCCTATACCTATAAGATCTTTTCTGCAGTGCTATGTAAACGCTTGAAGTCGTTTGCCAACAAACTGATAGGTCCATATCAGTGTGGCCTTAGTCCAGGAAAGTCAACCATCGATCAAATATTCACAATTCGGCAGATCCTGGAAAAACTCAAGAACTGCAAATAGACACCTAGCATCATTTTATCGATTTTAAGGCCGCGTATGACAACTTCTACAGAGAAGAACTGTATAAAGACATGTCCAGTTTTGGCATTCTTACAAAACTCATTGACCAGGACGACTATGGAGAACCCACGCTGATCCATTAAAGTCGGTTACGACCTCACCGACACGCCTTCGATGCGATGGCTTCGCCTTCGATGAAAAGGCTTTAGACAAGGCAATGCACTGTCATGCGATTTTTTTAATATCATACTGGTCGCCTGTGGCGACGCCATGATCCAGGGGGCGCCGTGATCTAGGGGGCGCGCGCCGTGTCAGCCAGCATAACTTCAACATAGCCAACAAACAATCAACAAATTGTGACGTTGTCAAGCTCTAAATCAATAAAATGTCTAAGAAACTCGAAAAGATTCATGAGTTTCATCTTGTGTTGCTATAGCCGACAATTCTCTTCATTGTTTCCAAATGTTCTTTTGTTTTTATTTTCACCAGATAGATAGATAGATAGATAGATTCTTTATTTCATATTAGTGTTTTACAATATTACTTAAGACTAAGGACATGGCAAAACTGCCGTCTGTACGTTTCATAATAAAAAATGAAAAGAAAAATATATAAAAAGATAAATGTAGAAATTAATAAATATGTTAATTAAGTAATGAAAAGAAAGTACAAAATAACACTTAAAATAATAAGCTATAAAATTGATAATGAAACAATAAACCTTAAACAAATTTTCAATTTTTGAAAGTTAACATTTTTTAAACAATTTTAAAGTGCTTTGTAACACAAAAAAGATCAATAAAGAAAAAAGATTCTATTTAGAATGCATATAAACATTTTTCAATTTTAAAGTGATTTGAACACACAAAATTAAAAAGCAGTTTTTGAATGATTAAAAGGTTGAATAATAAAGCTTTACACAATCAGAAGTTACAAGAAACAGTTTCGATAATTGAGAGCTTGTTTACAAAACCCATACAGAGTTGTCCACCCTGCCAATCCGTTCAAAATTCCTATCGGTTGTATTCTGGAGAGGACGCTTTGATGGAAGTGAAGTCTTCTGATTTCCTGCAAAACTGGGCAAACAGCAATGAAGTGAAAAACATCATCGTGCTAGAATCTATTACAAAAAGTACACAAGATTGGTAAGTCTGAACGACGAACGGGACATAATTTAAGCTAAGAATTTCGACTCTTGCTCGAAAAATGGTGCTTATTACTTTCGCAGGGAGTTCCATTTTAAAATAACTAACTAGCTTGAAGTCGATGATTTAATTCATTGTATATAAGCCTTGATGTTGATGCCGCCGCGCGATTAAGATGTTGAACGTATATTTCTTTATCAACCTTTGCTATTATATTAGCAAATGTCTTACTCCAGTTATCTAAATTGGATTCAGTAAGATCAAACTCGAGGCCATGAGAGGTTGCTAGAACACTCCATTCTTTGAACGGTGTTGAATTTGTACGCAATAGGTAAGCCATAATCGATTTGTGAAGACTTAAACCGGGCTTTTGCATGGTCTTTATCAAGAAATCGGAATTTACTTTGAGGTTTCTAATGTAAATTGGGGTAATACCTGACTCGACGTGGATAGCATGTGTTGGGGTGGAATTCGGTGATCGAATTAAACGTTTGAAGAAGAACCTTTGAATCAATTCGAAATCCTCAAAATACAAAACCGAAAGCTTGGACTCCATATCACAAACAAGAATTGGTAGTAGCTTCAAACACACGATATTTGGACCCTAAGTCTATATTTTGGTTTGCAAAAAGATTTGGCCACATTACGTTAAGTGCCATTTTGGCTTCCTTACAGTTTTCCTGTACATGTTTCACAAAGGTAATGTTTGAAGAGATTAGCACACCCAAATATTTGAATTCTTGTACTACCTCTATGCGTTCACCATTCGAAAGCCAGTTTTCTTCTCTTGACCTCTTACATTTCCGTGCTTCAAACACCATAATTTTTGTTTTCATAGCGTTTATTTTCAAATCCCAGGTGTTGCAGTACCTCTGAAGCTTATTTATTTGGAGGTGAAGAGTGGAAGGGTTATCTGCCAACATTACCAGATCATCTGCGTAGAGAAGCACTTTTACATGAGTGCTGGAAATGCTGACTCCCCCAGGCAAGCATTCACTAATGTCGTCAATAAAAAGAGCAAAGAAAATTGGGCTCAGAATACATCCCTGAGGAACACCAGCAGAAGTTTCGAACCAATTCGATGTCTCAAAGCCATCCCACACTGCCGCACTAGTTCCAATCAATAAAGATTCATACATTATCAAAAATTTCCTAGAAATATCAACAGAAGCCATTTTGTAGATGAGAGCTTGCCGATTGACAGTGTCAAATGCTGCTTTAAAATCAACAAAGCAGGCATACAACTTTTTTTTTCCTTGGGTAAATTTATTAGCTATGCTAGACAAAGCAAAGATGTGGTCAAACGTTGAGAATCCAGCCCGAAAACCGGCTTGGAATATACTCAAACGTTGGTTTGATTCTATCCAGTCTGAGAGTCTCCTATACAAAATTGTAGCAAATATCTTTCGGATGGAGTTAAGTATTGAAATACCCCTATAATTTTCTGGCAAGTTTGCATCTCTCTTTTTAAAAATTGAAATGATAAGAGCTTGATTAAAGCTTTGCGGAACGCATGCATTTTCAAACAAATGATTGTAAAACAATAGTAGATGATGCTTAAATTCTGACGTTGAGTACTTAAAAAACTCGAGAGGAATACCATCGTTACCAGGTGACTTATTGCTTTTCATTGAAGATAAAGCAAAATTCAATTCATCTACAACTAATGGTAAATCAAGCTCATCCACAATTGGGTTGGGCAAGGCGTAGTGAAACGATTGCCGTTCGCAACTAGCTGTCAACAAAGATTGGAAGTGAGAGGCAAGAATGTCGGCTTGTATTGCACTACCCGCTAAACGATTGTTACCACGCAGTTCTCTCACGCTACTCCAGAAGGTTTTTGAGTCTTTACACTTTTCCAAGTTTCTAGCTTGGTTTCTAGTGTAGTTTAACTGCTTATTCTGACAAACTAGCTTATATGTTTTATTAGCTTGTAAATAAGCGGATTTGGAACATCCAGTGTTTGACTTCCTAAACAAATTAAGGTAAGAAAATACTTTTTTACGGAGCAAGTTACACTCGAAGTCAAACCATTTGCAGTGGGAAACTAATTGCTTATTGCCGCAATTTTGAGAATAGGAAGACCTAATAGCCTTCAAAATGTTCTCTACAACAAGTTCTAGGGGAGCTGAAGTTGGCGAAAGAAGTGAACCTATGTTTCTGTTTAAACAAAGCTGATATAATTATTTTCACCATACCCTCGCCTACACTTAGAAAACACAAGAGAGAATTGAGATAGTGTTTGGGAAAAAAAAAAAACATTGGTAATCGTTATGGGGCTGTATTTTTAATCGCTATAGCAGTCCTGTGAGATTGTTTGAGGTAGGGCCGGATCTTCTCACTAGTTGGCGCTGTTAATTTCTTATTGTATTTGTATTATGTATTTTAGTAATGTATCAACCGTAAGACTTTTATAGAGATTACAAATACGATATATATGCATATCACATGATACAAATAATTAGGTGTTATCATTGGCGAAGAGATTGCAAATTAAATATTTTACAATTACTGCAAACAGTTTTTAATATTGTTCTTGCTGTCATGCAGAAAATTTTGATATTATTTTCCTGTGTTCTCTACTTTTCGATATATTTTTTTTTTTTTTTTTAAGTGCGGAATACCTTCTGAATTGTGTCATGCATCAAATATCAACGACTCAGGGCACGTCGCAAGGTTCCACCCCTTCTACGACCTGCCGGCAGCTCACTCCAAGGACAACCTACTCAACGTAGACCAAAGGATCTAGTTTATAATAGTGTACTTGCATACGATCGCACATAGTTGAATAGAAAAAGCTTAAATACATGTTCAAGCCCTTAACTGCTAGAACTTGTATTTAGAACTTTGTTGTAGTTAGAATTTCGATACAATTAGGGGTCGTGTGCCTTAAAACTCGGTTTATTATACGATAATGGATAATATTTTTCATGAATTCCTATTTACGGACGTTGACTCTGAATACGATGCGAACGATATGCTGGAAGAACAGCGTATTTATCGAATGGCAATACGTGACACTATTATTACATGGGACGACACCGATTTTTTTCGGCGCTTCCGTTTAACAAAGCAAAGGTTCTTAACAGTCCGTCAACTGTTGGCAGAAAACCTTCAACACCCACAACTACAGTAAAAATTTAAATGAATTTAGTATCAATAGTTTATCGGCACGAGTATGATTCTAATTCCACGTTCTCTGTAACAGCCCACGCACATTCGCACTACGATTTCCAAAATATTCTTAAAATTTAGTTCTAACGTTAGAACGAGATTCACTAGATCTAGTTTTAAGAGAATTTGTGAAGAAATTAGGTGAGTGTGCATTTTTCAACAAAATCAACTCTTATTGAGTGTAGTGTAAGGATAATTAATATAAAGACCTTCAAGTCTTCACGTAATATTTAGGTTCATTGTTGAACCTATTTCACGCAAAATCAGCCGTCAAAATCTCAGCACTGCTTGAATGGAAATTTTTTGTTGTGTCTACAGAAAGACGACAAACCAATCTTAGTTTCTGGAGCCGCTCCAAATCTCAACAGATCACCTGCAAATTCAAAAGTAAAAATTCTAACCCTTCAAAATCTCAGCCATCCTTGCAGTTAAGGTGTCTATAAAATTTCTTACAATCAAATGAGAATCGTTGCTACTTCTTAAAAGTAAAATAGATTGTTTTGCTAGATTTTACTGTTGTTATAATGCAGAAAGGAAAAAAGGATTGAATTTTTCGGTCGATGGCGAAATAAACTTGATTTCTCAAAGTAAATTGGTTTTTTACTTTTTCAAAGTAAAAAAAAATCAATAAATCAATACTAAAGGTTCCGTCACACATTGAAAGGAAATTACTTTCAGAAAGCAAAAATCTTTCTGAAAGTAAACATTTCATAGT
Organism: Sphaerophoria rueppellii; assembly: GCA_920937365.1. Classification (NCBI taxonomy): domain Eukaryota; kingdom Metazoa; phylum Arthropoda; class Insecta; order Diptera; family Syrphidae; genus Sphaerophoria; species Sphaerophoria rueppellii. Next base: position 1,484 of record CAKKXW010001083.1, on the reverse strand, counting down.
GTGACGACCCGAAAATTACTTTCCTGAAAGCGTTTCTCAAAATGAATTTGCTTTCTTGAAAACACTTTCAGAAAAAAAAACTTTCACAGTGTAACTAGTTTCTGAAATCGTTTTAAAGAAAGCAAATCACTTTCAGAAAACGCTTTCAACTTTCAGAAACTGTTTGTGAAATTTTGTTACTTTCTTGAAAGTGAATGATCTGAAAAATCACTACCGTTTACAAACAAAAAGCTTTCAGGAAGCACTCTCAGGAAACGTTTTCGCTTTTATAGTGTGAAGACCCGAAAAATGTTTTCAGAAAATTTAGTTTCTTGAAATTAAAATGTTTTCAGAAATCACTTTCTGAAAGCATTTTCCTTTCAGTGTGTGAATACAGAATAAAAACAATTATTATTACAAAATTATTTAAACAGTTTAATGAAAAATACATGTAAATATGTATCAATAACGTTTAACTTAGTGACTTGAATGTTAACAATATTTGCGTAGGAGAATTACACGCAGTTATTCTTTCAAACATAAATTCTACTTTTTGATCGACTTGCAATTTTATAAGTGAGATACAAGTTCCATACTTTTTAATTCTGGAGAAGGAAATTATATAGTTTATAGTAAAAAGAAGGGCGCCAAATATTTGACTCGCCTGAGGCGCCAAGATGGCTATGGCCCTCCCTATCATTGACCAGGATTAGGGTTTCCATCCGTCCGGGTTTTCCCGGACATGTACTCTTTTTTGACTCTGCGGGGGGCGTCCGGGATAGTTTTTGTTAATTGTCCGGGTTTGTACTCTTTTCATCCATTGAGTAACCATACACTTTTGTACTACTAAAACTTAAAGTTATTCAAAAAACGAACCGTACTAAATAAAGTAAACGAACAGGTCTAATACTTAAGATACGAAATTAGTAATCGAACACAACTTTTGTGCTGTCATTTATGTAAAAAAAAACAAATTTGTTTGTATGTTATGTCGTTTTCCATTGGTCTTTTTTTACGTTTCTTCTTCTACCTCCAATGGAACGGTTTATATATATGATGAAAGTGTCATTCTTCGGACGCTTCTGTTTTCAAAACGGAAGAGTTCTTCTCTTCTCAGAAGCATTCCGTCTGTCAAAGTCAGCCCAATGGAATGGTTTCAGAAGGCTTCTGGATTCTTCCGAATGGTTCTGGACTGCCAATGGAAAACGACATTAGAATCAGAGATAATCAGATCCGAAACTGACGTACGTTTTATTCTCCGGATACCGCAAATTATATTTTTATGTTACTTCGTGTATGAATAAATGGGAATACGCTTGTTTGTTATGTTTTTAATTTGTGATTCCCCCAGCAATTACATAAACAGAATTGATAAACAGAATTTGATAAACAGAAGTTAAATGTAGTTTTAATAAAAGTTCGAAACTTAAAGATTCATCATTAGGTCCGTTCTTTCACTTTTCCGGGAGTTTTGTAATAACTGTTAAATTTCGAGGAATGGGGAT
>CAKKXW010001082.1:0-14176 GCA_920937365.1 Sphaerophoria rueppellii | reverse complement strand
CATTCGATACGACCACGCGCTAAAGGAAACACCTCAAGCTTTTGTCATCCTCATTATATTTAATTTAATAAACTTATATATATTTCAGAGTTTAACCACACTGATTTTCATTTTTTACTGGTTGAATCCCACAATGATATTAATCAAAAAGATCGGGCGATTTTTCATTATTTTCAGAGTGTTGAAAACTGAATTCGGTATGACTGAGTTTCTGAATGTTTACGGTCATTTGATTTAAAAACAAAAAATCAGAGTCTTAAAAACTCGATTACTGACTATATATGAAATCTATTTTAATTTTACGAATAACATTGCTCAGTACTTGAATTCTTATTTAAGTTTGTCTCGGTTAAAATGGCAGTTCATTTCACGTTCCAAGAGAATTAGAACCAATAAATCATTAAGGACTTTAATATCCACCATACATGGGAACTAACCACACTTTACAAAAGTGGACCAAATCCTCACTTGAAGGAAACTAAATCCCTGAGTATAGTTAGTTCGCGTGGAGTTATTTCCCTCCACCGCTCGGAATAAGCAACAAAAAAATACAAATCGATTTCACTCGCCGTAAGCTGGGGTCACAATTACATGAGAAATTTTGACGAACTTTCAACTCATTTACGTGGGTTATAAGTTCATAATAGATTTATGAAGTTTTGACCCACCTAAGTGGGTCAAAAGTCCTGTACAGACTTATGACTTACGGACTTATGATACTGCGCCGTCCACAACGGACTGTAGCGCCACCTTAAGTAAGTAAGTAGAACTAAAGTGAGATCAATGAGATAATTGCATCTCTGTATAGCTATCTCCGGTCCTTTTCTACCTTGTATGCTCCTTCTGAGTCATAGTTAACCTCTATTCTGCTGTTCTTGGTAATTTTAATAAAAGATTCTGCTTCTGGAACACTGGTTTCTACACTTATCTTAACATCTTTTAAACTTCAATACAAACATATCAAAGGAACAAACAAAGGAACATCCGAAAAGTTGTATTGCGAAAATAAGAATTCTTTCCGCTCATCCCAAACAAAACTAAATCCTTCCACTCCATTCTAACGGTAGCACAGAATCCTAACACCAATCGATTGAGTTCCATCAACGCTTTCATTGCTATTGGCATTTGAATTTCATATTTGCAAACGAAGCTAAACAACATCACAAGCATCATGATACCGTTAATAGGATGTTCATTGAGAGCTCTCGTTGAAGTTAATTGAAAAAGGAATAGCTGCCCTATTCAAAACACACACAATCTCGGAATATAAATCCTTGACAAAAGGAACGCTCAAGGGAGAGCGAGAGACAAATTAAGTTCTCTGATGCCTTTTTTCTTGCAGTGCGGTGTGGTGGTGAGTTCATCGAACATGGGTGATGTAATGTATTCAAATACACAAATAATATTCGAAGGATGAACGTTTTGGAATGCAAAGAACATTTTCTTTCGGAAAATGTATCTTAAAAATTCAAAGAACAAAAAAAAATGTCCTTGATATCGATTTCTTGTTCGCTTTGCTTTTTATTTGTTTTTTATTTCTTTCTATATTTTTTGTTGGGAGATCACGTATCTCTAAAATTAAGATGAATATCTACAGTTGAGGGACATGCTGGGTTGTTTTTTTAATTTAATTTCTTTTTCTTCAAAGGCGTTTAAGTTAATTTGTTCTCGTTTGCTATCATTGAAAGTAACTCGAGCCGCAAATATTCAATTTCAAATAATTGCATTTCAATTTGTTTGAATTTTATTTCTTTTATTGATTTCGCGTGTTTTGTATAATCAATAGGATGAGGGTTGACTGCTGATGAAAACTTTTTTTGTAGCTCAATCTGTGAAGTGCAAAGCAAAAGAGACACAAAATCTAAAAGTTACACTCTTCAAATTCAATAGTTCAATAAGGCAGCCCTTAAAAAATGTTACGCATACGCCATAGTAGCCACAAGTACTTTATTAATAGTTTTCTGATTGACTGTAAAATGTGTTTAAATTAAAAATAAAATAAATAGAGTGGCGCAACAGCTCTTGAAGAGCCAAGGCCTAAGTGGCTTACTCTCATCAACAATTCTCTAGGTGCGTGTGAAGAATTGAGGGGACCTACAATTTTACGCCGATTCCGAACGGCAAAGTTGAGAAGCACTTTTTCATGACAGATGATACTCTTGGAAGTTTTGTCAGTTCTTCGCAAGAGGCAGTGTCCGTGAAAGATGAAATAAAAACTTTGGGCCCGAGTAGGATTCGAACCCACGACGTTCGGCTTAGCAGCCAACGCACCTAACCACTAAGCTACAGACACTACAATGTGTTTAAATTGTGTCATTATATTTCAACTGGTTTGCAAGGCACTGTCAGTGGACGATATCAAACAACGTGTCTTGCGGAACTGCAATAAGGCACAACATTTAAAGATGAAAAAAAAAAAAAAATCCAAAAAAAATCGTTGAAGTCTTAAAGTCTTCTATCGTTCGTTCGCTCCTTAAATTAAATTAAAGAAAGAAAAACGACTCAAAGGTCAAACTGTTGAAACTGGAACATAGAAGGAGGACAACGAAAAGCAAAACAAAAAAAACATCCTATCCGGTAATCACCGTAATGCACCCTCCATTATCTGTGCGTAAACGTAAACAATGAAATTCAAAGAACAAAGTGCCAATGAAGACAGCTTAAGCCGTTAAGGTGATAATCACAGATAAGAAATTCTATTAAGGAAATAAAGAAAATTACTTCTTCACCATTGTCCTGTATAAATCAACTGACATAAGAAAATAAAAAGGAAGGACAATATTCTCAATTCAATCATGGAACTTGGAGGCGAAAAACGAGGACAGGCAACTCGAGAGACTTTTTTTTTTTTCTTTTGATTTAATTTTATCTCCGATACAGCATCAAATAACTTTAACGGTTATAAATTTAGATAAAACCTCCGTGATTTAAAGGCTGAAGTTAAATCTAAAAATTCACAAGTAGTTAAGAAAAAATCTTAATTAAAATATTCTTTGATGAAATTGAGCCTTTTTTCAATGGGATTTACTTTGCTTTTGTTGTTTGTGCTCTGGAAAAAAAAAATACTAAATCGAAATCGATTGAGAGATTTCAATCTGCGAAAAAAATTGGGAAAAAGGATTTGCCAAAGCATTGCTTCTGTATTTCTGCTTCCATTGAAGATTGTATGACGACAAACATATGTCATGAAAATGAGAGAGCTTTGATGTCCCTGGGGAAATATGCTAAGCCGTTTATAATGAAAGGAATTATTGTCAGAAAAAAAAATACACAGTACATATAGGATAATACCCATGTGATATTTTTGTGGTTTATGTCATGAGTTTCAAATTCTATGCAATTTTTTCCTCATGTGGAATTTAATGAATGACCGTTGTGAAGAAGCTGAAATAATGAGAAAGAAACTTGGAGTGGGAATTTTAATAAGCGAGTTGATTTAAAAAAAAAGCAATTTATTTTACCAGAAGTTATTTTAACAGGGATTTGTTCTTCGCTGGAGCAAGTTCATTCTAAAATGAATTGGACCGTCTTAATGATTTTCAAATCATAGTTCGAGAAGTAAAGTTTACACCTTGTTTGATAACAATCAAGCAAGACGCAATTTGTTGCCCCAATTAACTTTGATCATTTAACAAATTGTAGAAAATAAACGATAAACTTTTAAATTCAGATTTGAAGACTGAAAAAAAAAATTAAGAAACCCAATTTCCTTGACTATTTATTTATTCATTTCATGATAAAATATTGTCTGTGTTGTTATTTTCTTGCACGCACTAAGATGCCCTCGGGTCAAATCAGAATGAAATCTCTGAATCCTCTTTCACAGACTTTTGCTCGTTTCGAGGTCAGAGTGTTCTGTTAACAGTTCATCATTGTTTATATGGGGGTTGAGTTCTTGTTATTGCTTCTCGTCCTTTTGAATGACAGATAAGAAGTTTGATACAATGAGACAGCAGGAGTGTATGAATCGAGTATGATATAAATGTATCAAGTATAATAGTCGGCACATACCTACAAACAACTCATGAAGCGTAAACAAACAAAAGTAATAGATCGAAGTTTAAGAGGCGACGACGACGACAACGACGGACGTTCGGTGTTTGCTCAGGCAGCTTTTGCAAACACAATGGTATTGGATTTCCTATTTTCTTTTTTCTTATTTCAAGGGCCAATACTAAAAACGACGGAAATGATTTTGCAGATTTTTTTCGGGCATTATTGCAGAAAAATATTTAAGACGTGTTTGGAAGTGGCTGGACTAAAAGCTTAAAGCATCAGAATAACAATATATTTTGTATTTTTTAAAAGAATTGCAATCTTCATATAGCAGACGAGAGGCGTCAACAAAAGTGGTTACAAAACTTGAATATAATAAGGGTTGCTCTCCTTCCGTTTTCCTGAAGAAAAAAAAGGATACAAAAATGTACCAAAAAAACAAATATTTTAAAGATCAACAATAAACACTGATTTTTTGAACAATAGTTTCTTTCTCACTCGGTGGGTATGTTAATATAGAAAATCGCGGTATATGGGGCTCTGAAAACCCACAAGAGTGATCGAAGAGGTCACATTGAATCCAGAAAAAATTACTCTTTGGTGTGCTCTATTGTCGAACGATGTCATTGGTCCGGCGGACGGTTATTGTCAAAATCGGAGCGAAATAGTCGAATGAAGATCATGACGATATGTAGTTCCAACAAGACGGGGCAACAAGCCACACAAAACGGCCAAATCTAGCTTCATTGCGTGTGAAGTTTCTTGGTCGCGTTATTTTACATTTTGGCAACGTCAATTGGCCACCAAGATGATGCGATTTGTATTTGACACCGTTAGATTTTGTTTTCTCTGGGGCTACATAAAATACCGTGCTAACACGAATAGTCCCCGAACTCTAGACGTATTAAGGCCGACATTATTAAAATTTTGGCTGAGATACCGCCCGATGTGGGCAAAAAAGTGGTTAAAAATTACCTCAAAAGAATCAAATGCTGCAATAACACCCGAGGTGGCCGCTTGAATGGTATTTTTACACTTAAGTGTACAGACCAAACTTTGTAATAAAATATAAAAAAATAAAATAGAGTGGCGCGACAGCTCTTGAAGAGCCAAGGCCTAAGTGGCTTACTCTCATCAACAATTCTCTAGGTGCGTGTGAAGAATTGAGAGGACCTACAATTTTACGCCGATTCCGAACGGCCAAGTTGAAAAGCACTTTTTCATGACAGATGATACTCTTGGAAGTTTTGTCCATTCTTCGCAAGAGGCAGTGTCCATGAAAGATGAAATAAAAACTTTGGGCCCGAGTAGGATTCGAACCCACGACGTTCTGCTTAGCAGGCAACGCACTTAACCACAAAGCTACGGACACTAATAAAATATATATTCATTGAAAATGTATCGGTGCGTGTGCGGTGCGGAACTCTTTACATATGGAAAAGGTGTTTTGATGAACCGCATGCACTAGGTCATGAACAAAGTGTGGGATGAAGAATGCATGCCCACTGACTGGTCTATAAGCTCCATGTGCCCCAACTTAAAAAAAGGCGATCCTATGTCATGCAAAAACTACCGAGGCATAGCCCGGCTTAATAGTGCATACAAAATCATATCCAACGTATTGTGTAAGTGTTTTAAACAGTTCTGCAACATAATAATCGTCATGAACCAGGGTGGCCTTAGGCCAAGCAGAACAACGACGGACCAAATATTCACACTGAGGCAACACCTGGAAAAGACCACCATACGCAGTGCAGTGTAAATAGGTAACAGCTCATCAGAGACAAGGAGATGCGTTGTCATGCGATTTTATCAACACAGTCCTGATGGAGCAGGCAGGTGTTAGCACGGGAAACACTATCTTCCATAAATCCACCCAGCTCCTAGGCTATGCGGACAATATCGACAAAGCAACATCTGTCCACCGCCTAGGACAAAACGTCACTATTGGTAGCAGCAATTTCGAGGTAGTTAAAGAATTGGAACAAACATCAATCCCACAAACGACACCTCATTGGAGATCCAACGAAAAATTACCCTAGCGAAACGCTGCTACTTCGGTTTTGCATAACAACAGGGTTCAAAACTCCTCACTTGAAAGACATAGTGTCTGCTATACAAAACTTTGATTTAACCAGTCCAGGGCGAGTGTTGGACGATAAGCCAAAAAGGGGAATTGATACTGGACACTTTCGAAAGAAGAATTCTTCGATGGATTTTCGGTCCCGTATGCGACGATAGCAAATGGAGAAGAAGGTTCAACCGCGAACTGTACGAGCTGTACGAAGATGTGGATGTAGTCCAGAAAACCAAGAAAAGACGACTACATCGGCTCGGCCACATCGAGCGAATGGACGACGACGCTCCATCCAAGAAAGTCTTCTCATCACAGCCCCCATGTTGAAGACGGCAAGGAAGACCGAACCTACGGTGCAAGGACCAAGTGACTGCGGATGCCAGAGTGCATAGTTTTGGCGACATGAGAATGCATGCGAGGGACCGCTCCCGATATAAATAAGTAAGTAAATGTGTGTTTCATTTAGCTTCACTTTCGAAACCGAAAAATAAATGACGCTTGACATCAATAAATATACCAATAACTATCATGTGTTTAGCTGTAACTGTTTTGTTTAGTTAAAAAATGCACATTTTAAAATTCATAGGATGTGCATTTTAGAAAATGTACACACACGTTTCATCTTAAAATCCAACGACTGCAAATGTTTCATGATGTACATTGTACATGGACTTTGCACTTGTTTAAAATATGACAAAATTTGTTATTCCGTTGCATTAAACCTCGAGCAAAATGTCCCTCAATTCCATTTACTTAATTAAACGAAGTTCAGTTGCAAGAAATGTTAGAATTTTTTGTTAGGAGGGTTGATTGCATGGAAACATCAAATTTTGATCACAATAGAACTTATCTGATTATAATCAGAATCACAGTGCAAAAGCGTCTCACGACAATACACAAGCCAGAAGGGTATCTACTCCACTAACTTCGGCATCCCGATGATGATGTTGCTGTATTGTCTCCATGGTTAATGTCAGGACAACATAATCATATCACCTTCCACACGATTTAACATTAAAAGCTTTCTTGATTCAAAAAGTTCGGCTAGATTTTTTTTTTTTTGTCATCCGTTCCATCCCATGATCCCATGGAATAGAGCATTAAAGAGGGTAGGTAAATCGGCGATTTAGTCATAAGGAATATAATCTCTTGTCTGTTGTTTGGTGATTTATTTCTTTTCACACCAAATTGTGTTCTTATGAATTTAAAAAGATTTTTGAGCTTTAATTTTTGTTCCGGTCTTAAATATTGTCTTCTTTCTAAGTTAGCTACAGGAGTGCAATTCGAAAGGGTTGGGATTCAGACTTTATTCCATTTAGTATTTTGAAATGTTTGAAGAACGTTTGATTGACAATAATGAAGAATAATTGAGTGTCTCCATAGCTTTTTTGTTCATCATTGAAATTTTCCCCTCATTAAGCGTTCCTAACCCACTTTTACTCGAAAATTCATAACATCATTTTTGGTTTCTTCGTCAACACAGCATAAAGTAATTAGTGAATTATTACCCCCACCACCGTGAGTTGTTCTTAATTTTTCGGCTTTGCAAGTTCTCGCTCTCCAAACGAAGATGATGCTGACTTTGTGTGAATCCATAAAAGGGACACTTTTCCGCCACTAATTATATTTCAACAAAACTGGATTAATGATGGTTTCATGTTTCAGTATTTAATTTCATAAAAGATGATAAAAGTGCCGCAGCTAGATGTTAGAAAGACGGGGTTTTACGGAAGTGAGTTGACAGTTCTGAAGATGAAATTAGAAAGTTTTTTGTTTTGTGCTTGTTTGTTTCGGTGGGTGATTGGTAAAAAAGTTTTTTCATCTCGTTAGAGAATTGATGACACAACAGAACAAAAATTGGGTAATATTTTAGGTTAATGGTTGTTGCAGTTAGAATTGGAACGAATGCCCCACGATTCGCTGATGCAGGTTTTTATATGCTTTGATGCATAAAATGTATTGCTTTATTTCCATCCTTATTGAAGTGCAACTCTGCTTAGCATCCCTTGAAGGTCTTTATCCTTAAAGAGCACATAAACTTAGCTGTAGACGTTAATTTTAAATAAGAAATGACAAAGAGGGTAAACAAAATTTGTGGTATGTAGTCAATATTTTTATCTTTTGAAAGTTATAAGAACGGATGGAAGCATCATTTAGCACTTAGAAAATATTTTTTAAGGATAATTGAAGGTGAAAATGTAATCTACAAAATTTATAATTAAATTTTTTTCTTTACTAAAAAGTTGACGGTTGAATTTAAAATGGAAACTTTATAAATAACAAAATTTTACACACTTTAAAATTTTTTGAAGTTGTTTTTCATTCTTATTAAAAAAAAAATATTAAGTCGATTTCGCTCAAAATCAATTTTGGATCGAATGAGATCAGTCTCATGTCAATATCATGAAAGGTTTGCGAGATAATCGAGGCGAAATAATCTGAACGTACATACGCTATACGCACATACGCCCATACGAACAAACGTACATTTAAACACAGGCATTTACTATAAAAACGGTAGATTCAAAATCTGGTGCCCTTGAAACATGGAGATATAAAAACTAGGAGTTCGGAGAATCGGCCCCATTGTGATAACTTCCTGTTGGCAGTTAATAAGTGAAGCTAACTTCGCTCTGCTATTCGATTTGTTTACCGAGTTATGATCAAAAAACCATTTTGTATGGTTTTAGTCCTTAGCTTGTTGAGTCCGCAAAATATCCAAAATTTTGGACAGAAAAAAAGAGAAAATTTGTTTTAATAAATGAACATTTTTTTTCGATTTCTGCGTTCAGAAATTTTCCAGCGGTTTGATATAGCCGCATCTCTTTATTTTCCCCCAGGTAGCCTATGTCAAATGATCCACTAGAGCAAAGGTCTGTTTGCCCTCTATCAACAAATTTATAATTATCGTAGATACAAGCTCAGACCACTACCTCGCCGTAGCCAAGGTTGGGCTACGAATATCCCGACAACGACTAAAACAAGGAAATGCTGCAAGAAAATTCGATGTCGGACGGCTATAATCGCAAGAGATCGCCAGATCCTTCTCTGATCGAGTGTCAAGTAACCTCATAAGGAGTCCTACGCCGCCAACATTAAGTACCAAAAACCAGTGGCATTGTTGCCAGAAAGCAGTTAAAGATGCCGCCTCTAATGTGCTAGGTTTCACACAGCCAACAAAACGAAACCCCTGGTTTGACAAAGAATGCAAGCAGGCCCATGCAGCCAAGCAGGAGGCATACAAAGCGGCGCTGCATAGAAGGACATAGAGCTGCTAGTGAGCTCTACGAGCGAAGTGGAGAGAGGAACGCCGGCTTCTCAGGAGAAAAAAGAGAGAGCATGAGAAGCGTCAGATTAAGGAAGTTGAGAGAGCCAACAGCAGGAATGAAGTTCGGAGGTTTTATCGAAAGGTTAAACAGCTGGCTCAAGGTCATCGAGCAAGAACTGATTCCTGCAGAGATAAACAAGGGAACATCATAGTAGAATCGCAGTCAATGCTGGGGATTTGGAAAGACGACTTCTGTAGACTGTATAACGGTGACGACGAATGAGAGCCAACAATTCTGCGAACCTGACCTAGAAGAAGTGAAAACCGCAATATCACGGCTGAAATCCAACAAAGCCGCTGGAGCAGATGGACTAGATACAGAGTTGTTCAAAGCAGCAGGCGACGAGCTAGATAGGAGCATGCACCAAATCATCTGTAAGATACGGTCAGAGAAATGAATGACCGATGGATGGAACCTCAGCATTGTTTGCCCGATCCTGAAAAAGGGAGATCCTCTAAACTGCGCCAACTACAGAGGAATAAGTCTACTTGACATCGCCTACAAGATCCTCTATGCCGTAATATGTGAACGTCTGAAGCCTTTGAAGACTTATGAGCTCGAAATCGATACCCACCACCTATTAATCGATTTAAAGGCCGCGTATGACAGCATCTACAGAGACGAACTGTACAAAGCTATGTCTAGTTTTGGCATCCCTGCCAAACTCGTTCGCTTGTGCAAAATGACGATGGATATCTCACGCTGCTTCATCAAGGTTGACAACGAGCTTACGGAATCTTTCGACGTCAAAAAAGGATTCAGACAAGGCGATGCACTGTCGTGCGATTTCTTTAACATCGTTCTTGAGAAGATAGTGCAGAACTTCACCGTCAACACCAGAGGCACTATCTTCCAAAAATCTCTTCTCGCGTACGCCGATGATATTGATATAATGGGAAGAACACAGCGTGATGTCAATGGCGCCTTTGTGAGAATTGAGACAGAAGCGGCAAAAATGGGTTTAGCGGTAAATGAGGGAAAAACGAAGTATGTGCTGTCTACGAGGAAGGACACCCAACACCGACGGCTCGGACAAAACGTCACAGTATACGCATACAATTTCAAGGTAGTAGAGGAGTTTGTCTACCTAGGCTCCGCTTTTAACACGGGCAATAACAACAGACGATGAATAACTCTTGCTAATCGCTGTTTGTTTGGGCTAAGAAAGCAAATGAGTGGAACAGCCCTCTCTCGGGCTACAAAGGTAAAACTGTATAACACTCTCATCATCCCAGTCCTATTATGTGGTACAGAAGCATGGACCTTGACACTTGGATGAAAGTGCTTAAGGCTGTTTCGAGAGGAAAGTTGTTTGGGTCATGTTTGGCCCCGTGTGCATTGAAGGGGAATGGCGAAGAAGATATAACAGCGAACTTTACGGGTTGTACAACGACATGGACATAGACAGAAGGGTCAAGGTCCAGAGACTCACATGGCTTGGTCATTTAGAGCGGATGAACACCAATGCTCCGACCCGGAAATCCATCGCACTATTCCCGAGGGACGTAGGAGGAGAGGAAGACCGTGACTCAGGTGGAGCACTCAAGTGGAAGCGGACTTTAATCAACTTGGGAGGGGACCGAGCTGGCTGGCGAAGACTGTTGATTCAGTCCCCCAAGTCCACAACGCACTGAAGCGCCACCTTAAGTAAGTAAGTAAGTAGATACAATCAAGCTTACTATAGAATTCTGCCAACCATTGAATGCGAATATTTTTTTTTCAGCACTCAATAATACTATTTTCATGTAATGTTATTTATTCCTTATTTCAGATCAGAAATTCTTAAATATTGCCCGCCACTCCAGCTGAAACACCAAATGTTCCCAATGGACCCAATTTCGTTTGTAATCCAGGGAGAATAAAGAATGGCTTACACTGAGCCATGTCCTGCAAATAAACAAGCAAAACAACACGTTTTTTATTTTATTTTAAAAGATTGTCAAATATTTACAAAAAAGGAAATCGTTCCAAATAAAACAATGACAACAATAAATAATGTTTTAATTTCTCCGAACATAGTTAGATAAATATTTTTTTTTAATCAATTTGCGAACAGCTTTCGACAAACTTCACGGTTGAACTCGATTTGCAACATTTTTAATGTTCACTATCTATATTTATACACCAGTTGACACGATACCATCATTAAATATAAATATGTATTTAAAAAATGCTTTAATATTTCTGAGCTGTAAATCATTTTCCCGATCAAGACCTTGTAATTAATATAATCTGGTCTTGTGTAGTGTTTAACGGTCACGTGGTTAATTGTTCAGGAACGATTTATACTTGCGAAAGCCCTTTACTACCTTGAAAATAAATTCGTTTAAGAAATGGTTCTGTTCACAACTCAAATTGAAGTTTATGTTTTCACTTAAAATATAGTAAAATTTGTGACACAGTAAACATTATTGCCAGCCAGTTACTATAATAATTGTAGGCGTTGCAATTTTGTTGAAAAAAAAAAATTGATTACGAGACTTTGAAAAAATTACAATGACGGTAAAATCGCGAAAACCTGGATTGGCAGTTGCGTCCATTTCCGAGTGTCTTCGATCTTTAGTCCTTTACTGTATTTTGTTTGTACTCTTAAGATAAGTATTTAAGTGTAGCCCACGTGCATGCATATTTATGTAAGCGCCTAAAAACTATACTTATACTTACTGAAGCCCTAGCTAGCTGTCTCCAGTCTTGCACGCCAAGCTGATTGAGGTCCTCTTCCTCTTGTGTGCGCTACTTGAGTCGTGGTCTTCCTCTCCTTCTACGTCCCTCGGGAATATTGTCGTAGGCTTTCTAGGCCGGAGCATTGACCTTGACTCTTCTGGCTAGGTCTATGTCGTTGTAAAGGGTTTTCCAATAAGAGGAGTTATTTTGAATAGCCCGCTATTTCAGTAGCTGTCACTTTTGAAGCTGTCACTTTTTGACATTTGACGAGTAAAAACTATTACGCCATTAATAAAAATGGAACGATACACGCTTCAACAGCACATTGAAATTATTAAAATTCACTATAAAAATGGTGAAAATTTGTCAGAGACAGTTCGTAAAACTAAAAAATGTTTGGGTCGTCGTGAAGCACCTTATCGGACCGCAATACAGAAATTGGTGGACATATTCGAGCTGTTGGGACAAGTTAGCGAAGTGAAGAATAAAATACGTGCATGTCGCTCAAGAACAACTGAGAATATTGCTGTTGTAGCCCAAAGTGTGTAAGAAAACCCAGGTTTGTCCATTCCTCGTCGTTCTTTTGAATTAGGCATTCCATAAACGTCATTACACCGTATTTTGCATAAAGACTTGAGTCTTAAGGCTTATCAAGCTCAGTTAACACAAGAACTCAAGTCGGCTGATCATCAACAACGTCGTGTCTTTGCTGATTGGGTCCTTGAAATACATGAAAATGATCCGGAATTTCATCGAAAAATCATCTTGACTGATGAGGCCCATTTCCACCTCGGAGGCTACGTCAACAAGCAAAACTGTCGCATCTGGGGCTCGGAAAGACCAAGAGTTATTGTTGAAAAGCCTCTCCATCCTCAACGCGTGACTGTTTGGTGTAGTTTATGGTCCGGCGGGGTCATTGGACCTTACTTTTTCGAAAATGAGGCTGGAGCAACAGTTACGGTCAATGGATTGCGCTATCGAGAGATGATTAATGATTTTTTATGACCGGAATCGGATGGTATTGATCTGGACAACGTTCACTTTCAACAACACGGCGCCACCTGCCACAAAAGCAATGAATCCATAGATCTTTTACGGGAAAAGTTTCTGGACCATGTTATCTCTCGAAGAGGCCACCGAGATCTTGTCATTTAACACCTTGCGATTTCTTCCTTTGGGGCCACGTGAAAGATAAGGCCCACGCCAACAGCCCAGCGTCGATTCAAGACCTCAAAGATGGAATTCGTGAGGCTATCGAGAACATAGGGCAGCCACTTTGCATATTATTACATTTTTTGACAAGAATACACGTTTCAAAATATTCGAATAATTGTTTAAATCTACCCTTTTACTTTCAGAAATAGTTCTTTTTGAAGCCGAAATAAGCAGAGCCATATTGCAGGAATCTGGTAGAGTAGGTAGTAGTAGTAGTAGGTAGTAGTTCCTAAATTGTTATTCTCTGATTTTTTATAATCAACGTGCACACAAAGGCTTTTTTCATTACCCTCTATATGCCAAGAGCACAGTGCGAGTATTAGGGAAAGGATAGAGGATGTAAAAGGAGATGTCGGTGAACATTGGTTTTGAATTCTTCAATATTGCAATGGCTGGGGAAGACAGAGAGTGGAAGCGAGTTCCACATTCGCGTATAGTACGGCTAAAGAACGATTCTCTGTACATGACTGTAGGTCCGAAGTTAGGCTCAGGGGTGAACTGATGGGCATTCCTGGAGGCGCGGGTATTACGGTGGAATATCTTTAGGAGAGGAATGCAACTGGCTATTTCACTAGAGCATATACCGTTCTTTTCATTATAAAGAAAATGTACGTTAAGGATATCCTGGTTTAAAGAAAAAAACGACATGTCCTTTTAAGGACGAACAACAAATCAGGAAGAGATATTCAACAAAATTCCATAATAATAGAGTTTCAAAAATATTACATTAAAAAAAAACCTTTTTTTTATAAAAATGCAGCCCGGTTAAAAACTGTAATAAGCAGCAAAACGTCTTATTATAAAAATTACGTTTATTACATAATATTGACTATAAACATGATATGAACGAAGCTAGAGAACTATATAGAATGAATTGACAAATAAATTATTTTCC
>CAKKXW010001077.1:0-14194 GCA_920937365.1 Sphaerophoria rueppellii | reverse complement strand
GGTAATCAGAAGGCTAATGGGTCTCTGTATTTCAGCATGATCCACTCATTCATTAAGATGATATCCATGGAACTAGGGGTTTTCTTATATTCAAGTCAACATATTAATTAACAGCCTATTAGTTACCCGGGAAGAATAAACTTCTAAAATTTAAGTTTTTTTTTAGCACTACAGCCCAATATGAGCTTTGGCCGCCTCCACTACAGCTCTCCACGCTTCTCGGTCCTCTGTTAATTGTCTCCATCCTCTATATCCCATTTTTTGGAGATCGTCTCTCACTTCATCTTCCCATCTTATTCTCGGCCTTCCTATCTTTCTTCTTGAATGTAGCCTCTCCTTGAATATTATTCTAGGCATTCTGTTTTCGTTCATTCTACAGATATGTCCAAACCATCTAAGCCGCTGTGCCTTAATAAATTTTATAATATTTCGGCCTTTTATCAATGCCTCGAGCTCTGAATTAGTTCTTCTCCTCCACTCCTCTCCTTCTTTAACTGGACCATAAATCTTTCTTAGGATTTTCCTTTCAAAAACGCCTAAATGGTTTTTGTCTTCTTTTGTTAACGTCCAAGATTCACAGCCGTACGTTACAACAGGTCGAATTAGGCTCTAGTTTCGTGTTCCTACATATGAGCCTGTTCTTCAAAAGTTTCATGTTACTGAAATATGCTCTATTTCCAGCCAATACTCTTTGCTTTATGCTGTAACCCATCTTGTTCTCGTTATTTAGTTCAACCCCCAAGTAGCTGAAGTTCCTTACACCTTGAAAGATTTTATTTCTAATTCGGAGGTTTTGTGGAACTCTTCTTGCTTGACTACTTGATATTTTCATGTACCTCGTTTTTCTTTCATTCACTATCAAGCCAATCTTATTCGCCTCTCTTTCTAGCAACAAATAAGTTTCCTGTAGGACATCTTTCCTTCTTGCAATTATTGCTACATCGTCCGCACATACCTGATACATTCGGTGGAAAATATTTCCCCTGTCTAATCCTTCAATAGCTCTATGCAATGCAATATTGAATAGGATTGCAGATATTCCATCGCCTTGTTTGACACCTGTGTTAAATTCAAAAGTGCTGCTCCTTCTATTACCAATTTTGACCATTGCTGCAGTCCTACTCATTGTCATTTTTGCTAGACTAATAAGCTTTTTTGGTAAGGCGTATTGCTCCAATGTTTTCCATAGCTCACTTCTCACTATGCTATCGAAGGCTTGCTTGAAGTCAATAAATAAAATATGTAAATCCAGGTCATGCTCATAAAACTTTTCCGCGATTTGCCGGATTGTAAAGATTTGATCTGCTGTTGCCCTTTCTGGCCGGATTGTAAAGATTTGATCTGCTGTTGCCCTTTCTGGCCGGAATCCGTATTGATATTCTCCAAGCACTTGTTCTGTGTAGGCCTTAATTCTATTGTTAAGAATACTTGATAAGACTTTATAAGCTACACTGAGAAGAGTTATTCCACGATAGTTATTACAGTCCAGTTTATCGCCCTTTTTATAAATTGGACATATAAAACCTATGTTCCAATCTTGAGGCATAGTTTCATCTCTCCATATCATACTTATCAGCTCATGTATTCTCTTGACTGTGTCATCACCACCATACTTTATCATTTCTGCCGATATATTTTCTTGGCCACCTGCCTTTCCATTCTTCAGGTGCTTTACAGCCATTTCTGTTTCCTCTAATGTTGGCCCTGCAACAAACTCCGCTTCAATACTAAGTGGCTCCCCTGTTCCTTCATGAACATTCTCCTCATTGTTATCTGTTACTGTTAACAGTTCTCTGAAATGCTCTGCCCATCTCTCCATGATATTATCCTCTTCATTCAAAACTCTCCCTCTTTTGTCTTTGCATGAAATAATTCTTGGTCTATATTCTTTATTTATTCTTTCCATCGCTCTATAGAACTTTTTCGTCTCATTCTGTTTATATAAGCTTTCAATTTCTTCTAACTGTTTGTTCAAAGCTTCTCTTTTCTTTGTCCTGCATATTCTATTGGCAATTCTTCGTTTTTCCTTGTAAAATTTAAGTAACAATATTTGAAACAGATGTGGTCAATGAAAATCATTGCTAAACTTGCCAAAATCAAATTTTGCCTATTCATTTGTATTTCTCCATTATTTTGCTTAGATTTTGAATTAAAGAATCAGTGAATAATAATAATAATAATAATAATAATAATAATAATAATAATAATAATAATAATAATAATAATAATATCGAGTGACCTGGCTGGCTCAGTTCTGGTGTCAGAGTTTTCAGGACGCAACTGATCAATTTCAGGGCCTCTGACTTGACCTAACGACTGCGTTAAGGCTGCCCGGACCGACGGTCTAACGTGTCCACCAGAAACATGGGAGTGGCCCGAGAAAAATATCTTGCTCGGGCTGGGATTCGAACCCGGGCCTTTGGATTATAAAGCCAGTATCTAATCCACTCGACTACAGCCAATCAGAAGATTGAAAACATGATTATTTAGCCGCCGTAATAATTGGAAATAATAAGGAAATTTGCTATAGATCAGAATAAAAAATATCTATGATTAGTTGTATTATAGGATTGTGATAAGTTGACCTCAGAGTCCATTTTAGTAGGTAGTTGTAGAGACTATTATTACTACTGCAACTTATAAATTGTCCACTTTCAATATCACAAAGATATGAACTGAACTAAATTATGTGAACAATATGGTTCCATAAATTATTTTAAATAAAGCAAGATAAGTTCACACTCACTTCTTATCCTAGAGAACAACAAATTATTTACTTAGGCCTATCAGTTCTCAAGTCAACAAACTTTCTGTTTTCTGAATCAGCTTATTTTATTCACGCATTTATTGATCAGTTCTCAAGTCAACAAACTTTCTGTTTTCTGAATCAGCTTATTTTATTCACGCATTTATTGACTTTCTATCCTTTTTTGACTAGTTTTTACCCTGCAATCAGACATGTGGACTGGCCATTAATGAGAAGCAACAGGCTTGCCTTAAAAAGCCTTCCAACTCAGTTCTCACCTGCCGTTCTGTTTTCGCCCATGTTAATGACAGTTGTTATAAAGGAAACGAGAAGCAATCTCTTGGCAAAATCTGATGGGCGGTCCGCTCAAGCCAAGGCCATATCTATAACGGTGACCATACCTATAGCGACTTGTACTGTAATGTATACCGGCAGCATACATGTATAGATACATCCCCATTGTAGATACTATATTCATATGTATTATATAGGCTCATTGGTACTTACAGTATCTATATTGTAAACTACCAAACTACGACTTCATTTCCCGGATGAGAGCATTGGTGAAATTAATTTACTGATAAACATGTTTCCTTCCTGCACATCATACTCAACATTCCGATTCTGTCAATAATATAATGTGGAACAATAAATTCCTTGAAGAATATATCTTCATTATTTTCAATTATAATACTATTTGTGTGCGATTGCGATATTTCGATTTGCGATTGCGAAGCATCTTTGATCAAGACTATATTTGGCTTCATGTAGAAGCACAAATGTGTAATTGATGTTTAATATTTTTTTTAAATTGATACTTCAATTCATACTTTTTAATATTATGATACATGTAGGCATAGAAATACATTGAATATTTAAGCGTTCCCTGTTTATTTTTCAAGCATACCTTGTCCTTTTATTTCTGCAATCATTTCCTTTCAGGAATAGATGGATACAAGTTAATGTTTACAGATCCATCAATTAATTATTTATTCTATCATGAATCACTCATTAACTATATAGGGTCCTATTGGAATATCTCTTATGAAATAGAAAATTGCTGATTGTATCCATAATCCAAATGAAGTAAATGGACTAATACTCTCTTATAATAAATTTTTCTACTTGCCCTTCCAACAAATCAACAAAATTTATTCTCCCGTTTAATCTGGAATTTGCTTTCAACTGTAAGAAGACTTCAGCCTACAGCTAAGATGAAACTATCCAAGGACTCAGACAATGTGAAAGCGCCAGTGCTCTAATAATTTTTTGGTATTTTTCGACTATGAGGTGATTGATCAAAGCCCTATCCCTAAGTGAAGTAGAGCTGTTTAGAGTACAGTATGTTTGAGTAAAGTAGTTACTACAAGACAAAAAATAGAATGAAGCGGAGGTGCGCTCTCAACTCCACCCGGCAATTTTCTTCGTATAAAGATGGAGAAGAGCAGACTGCCCTGCAAGCCAATTTGATGGGCACGTTTCGCTTTGTGCACCCATCGCCAATCACCATCGCCAGTGTGAGACTTGCCTTGGGTGTAGGCCTACACTCTACACTGTACAAGTCGTCTTGTATTCAGCCGGCCACGCGGCCAGCTTTACAATAATAAATTACACGTTCCTGAGAAAGCAACAGAGCCTCGACCTCGCCTTCCTACATAATTTGTTCCCCTGACAAATCATTAGCCTGACTTCTATTGATACCATAGCACGCACAAGTCCTCTCACCCTTTGAAGGCATCATGAAATACAGATTATGCTAACTAGAATTATTCTTCTCGAGGAAAATGGGGGTTGATTCACTATCAACTAAATTTCCTATATAACTTAGACTCGCTGATCTGAGATACCATTTTATTGAAATTTGATCAACATGAATAAAGCAAATTATCAGTAGGTGGGGCTAACATGGAGTGCGTCCATCAAGAGGTTGAGCTACAATATCTTGCTTGGCGATGAAATTGGTTGCTACAACCCTAAATTTCAATTTAGAAATCATTTCAGGCTGATTAACTATAAAACTAAAATAAAGGAGAATGTAAAATCCAAGAATCGGTTGTCAATTGCCAATGTTCAATTTTCACAAATATACCTCTTAACACTTGGCGGTAGAAACTTAAAATAGGCGTTTCTCTTGTGCCCAAATATTTCTCACTAGGTACTGGATAAGCAAGTTGTATGGCGTGATTCGGGTGAATTCAAATACCAAACATCCTTGACTCAGTTGTAGCCTAGCTAGAACGTTGACCCCAAATTTTCTCCAACTCAACATAGCATACGTTCGTCAGCAATTCCACTTTGTAAATATGTTTTTTGGGCTCTCATTCTCCATCAATTATTCAATTTGTGAGAAAGTCCTTCATTCCAGTCGTCGAGCAGCCATTTCTTTTGCTATCCTTGATTGCAAGGTGATTCAGGTTGTTCTTATTGTTGGTTGAGGTAGAACAGCAGACAAAGCCAACAACAATATTATTGTAACTTGAAAATTTCATAAGTTTGTACCGTACATGTGATTAATACTGGTACTGACTCATTTCACATCATACAGACTCTCTTGTTCTTCTCTTATCGCTGAGCTGAAACAAATATTTTATCATCGATACATAAATGTGTCAAAAGTGTTTTGTGTGGAACAGATTTCTCCAAGACAATATGATAGCAACGAATATTTGAATTCAAGTTGAACAGCTTATTGATTATCAGTTAACTAGCACCATGATATGGTCAGTGGAACGGACGGAAGCTGATGACGGAAACTGAGTGGAGCTGATGGAAAATTGATTATGTTGAACTATAAAAATTTCAAAACCTGAAATAGTGACCTATGAATCAACTTCAATAGATCTCACCATCCAACTCGTAAGTAACTCGGATATCATGTACTGTATTAGCGAAAAAATTCTCGTGAAACAATTGGAAATTCTCTCCTCTGTTCTATTTAGTAAATTTTTATATCAGTAACTTTAGCTTCTAATACACCATGAAAACTATTTATTTCATCAGAATGGAAAAATTGCACACTTAATTAAATTAAGGCCTATTTTAAATTTTAAAATAGGTCTAAGTGCATTTATGCATTGACAATTGTCAATTATAAAGTTTGAAAGAAAAAGGTGTGACAAAGTGAGTCCATTGAAAATGCATCATCAATTATTACCGGAAATCAATCATCTCATTAATTATCAAAACTGACAGCTCCAAGCGCGATAATTCAAGCGGAAATGTTTAGAATCAATTCTCCCAAAGAAAGAATTGTAATGCTTTCCTTCCAATCACATCAATATTTAGTTGTTGAGTTATTTAGAAAGAGCCAACTTTTAGAATTGTCTAGTCCGATTTACCTGCTACCTGCAACGTAGTATTGAATTGAGAAATATAGCCTGATTACTTATGTTGTTATATTAGGTAATCAATTAAATTATCTATTGCAAAAAATATAGAGGAACAGTACTTCAAAATAAAAACTCGGAAATATGCAAATACAGTGAATGAATCAGAACCGCACGCATCCGCCGAGCTTATATTACAGTATGGATGAAGATGAAGATTATTTTGTTCATAAGTTCAAATTATTTTAGACACGAGTCTTAATTTCAGATTTTTCAATTTTAATTCTGGAAAGTCTAGATTCTCAAAACAACTGATAATGTATGGCCTGATCTTCTGTCGAAAACCCACTTCAATTGAGGGCTATATCATAACCAAGATTAGTAATTGAAGATTTTATCTCCAGCCTCCAGTATTTTATGAGTATAGTTGTCGTATACCATTTCAGGAAATGCATTCAGACTACTGTTTCAATATCCCTTTTAATCCAACCCGTTCGATTGTATTAGAAAAGATGGCTCAATGACCTTATGTTCAAGCAGGATGAATTAATAATTTCTCCATTCTCTTTTCTCTCCATATAGGTACTTCAACTTTGAAAACAGAAAAATATACAAATCACACTTTCCATATAACTCTTTACAACCGTTTCTCCGACATATTATAGAATGCAATCCATTCGAGATTCAGAGTACTGAATAACATAGTTGATGATGATGATGCTGATTTATCAGTGAAGCAGGCTGCCAAATTCTGTGATTCAAATTCAAAGAAGACCACTTTTCAGTATGGGCTCAGTGGGTTCATTCATTGACTTCATTTATTGAAGTGCCTGGAGTAAAACAATTTGAAAAATGCTTTGTCTATAATAGTCTAGCCCTACAATCAATAATGTCATTGAAGCAGTTGCTTGCAGCTCAGTATTGCAAAATCGAAATTGGGTTTCAAACCAAATGACATATATCGACTAATCGATAACTCAATTTCAGAGCCATACAACAAGACTTTAAGCCTCTTTTTTTGTTATGAATACACTTTTGTTGAGAATGAAATTTTAAAAGATGAAATGATGTTTTCTTCAGAAAAGTAGGCCTATCCTGTACTCTGCAGGT
This sequence comes from Sphaerophoria rueppellii, assembly GCA_920937365.1. Classification (NCBI taxonomy): domain Eukaryota; kingdom Metazoa; phylum Arthropoda; class Insecta; order Diptera; family Syrphidae; genus Sphaerophoria; species Sphaerophoria rueppellii. The sequence goes on along the minus strand of CAKKXW010001077.1, from coordinate 7,012 downwards.
TCTATCCCAATGCATTTTCCCCTCTAATAACATAGTATTTATTATTTCGTACTGCTTCTTTTGCTTCTCTTATATTTTAACATTCTACGAGTAACATGTATCCTATATTGCGTACAATAATTTTTCTTATATATGACATTTTTCAATTTCAAAGAAACTGATCACTGCTGCTTCATGCATATATATGCTTTCGGCCTACTATCAGATCTTCTAATTTTAGAGTTTTAAAAATATGTACCTCCACAAATTCATTGATTTCTTGAGAATAATGCATTATATAAATTGATCGGTATTGAAAATTTATTTTTTGGACATTTGAAGGCTTTTATTATTCAACTATTAATGTCGAAATTCCTCTAAAGAAATTTATTTCTCTTTTCAAACAAACTCCAAAAATAATTTTATAGCATATGAACTTAAACATAAAAACGATTTAAGCTTTATTATAATTCGAGTTGCATTGTCATTGTCAGTGAACTTTTATGAATGATTCATTTCGGAGTCTCTTAAAGATAGCGTTATCTTTACGTTGAAAGAGAGATAACCTTTAAAAATGTAACTTAAGAAAATATTCTCCTGTACACGTTGCATTTCATTATTTAACTTCAGAATAATATTATTCGGAATTATATGATATGATAGAAGTACGCGTAGGTCAATAGTTCAAGCAAAAGTATATTTTTAGGAAATTGGGAAATGATAAAGTTGAACAAAATAAATTAACTTACTGAGGTTGAGGTTTCTCCTCTCCGAGGAAAATTGAATTGATATCGTTATCCACATTGAACCATTGAGGAAAAGTAGGATATTATAAGCTATATAGTATCTTATGTCATATTTTCTCTACTATTAGTCCAGTCAAGGAAAGGTTATAGAGTGACAAGTTGGGAAGACAATTTTTGACACCGCAGTTCTGTTGAGAGTAGTAAGGAGGTAAACATGTCAAATTTCCCCACCCCTACCCCTGTGCTAAGGGGGTGGCGGTGGTTAAAAGGTATCATTTTTGGTTTCTCGCAAAAAACTCAAAAACTATGCATCCCAAGGACTTGACTGTCATATAACAAATTAAATCTTACATAATTTCCTACAATTTCATTCCAAAACATTTTTTTGATATTTCCTCTAGTTTTCGAGATATCCGCTCTTGAATATGTGTCCTTAGGATGCATAGTTTTTGAGTTTTATGCGAGAAACCAAAAAATGATACCTTTAAACCACCGCCACCCCCTCAGCACATGGGGTAGGGGTGAGGACTTTTGATATGTTTACCTCCTTACATCCCTAAACAGAACTGTGGGGTCAAAAATTGTCTTCCAAACATTTCCCTCTATACAATTTTTTGAGCATTCGTTGCCTGGACTATACAGAGTGTTTCAGAAGTAGTGTCGAACATTTCAGGGTGTTGTTCCTGGATGATAGGAGACTACAAATGTCGTACCGTACCGGTATTTCAAGTGTCCAAAACTCAGCGGTTATCCTCATAGCTGCCATTTTGTGTTTTTCACTAAGGAATTTTTATCTCAAGAACGAAATGTTGTATTTATCTGAAATTTGGCATGAATATTTATGCTATAAAGATTCAACTTTAAAAAAGAGAATGAAAAATTTTTGATGTAATGAAAACTTACATCGAATTACATTTATAGCATAAATATTCATGCCAAATTTCAGATTAATACAACATTTCGTTCTTGAGATTAAAATTCCTAAGTGGAAAAAACAAAATGGCAGCTATAAGGATAACCGCTGAGTTTTGGACACTTGAAATACGGTACAACATTTGTAGTCTCCTATCATCCAGGAACAATACCCTAGAATGTTCGACACTACTTCTGAAACACTCTGTATATAATTGAACTTATTTCAGATCGATTCAACTATAGATTTCGATATTAGAATATGGGTGGAAGTGTAACATCGTATTTAAAAAAATGGAAGTTTCGATTTTTAATTTAAATTTGCTAAGAGGAAAGATAAAAGGTTCACAGTTAGGAGTTCAAGTACGGTATCAAAATTAGGTCAAATGTATAAAAACAGATAAAGTACCTATATAGTTTGAATGTTTGAAAGAGATAATCGACTTTATTGATAGGTACCGTACCTCATTTATCATAACTCACAAATTCACGGGTCAATCAATTGAACTGCAATTTGTACTCTCGTCCCTTCCTCGGCACACATTCAATAAACGGACTTCCATATATTGACTTGTGATGGATAGATTCTCTTGCCGTGGCATATTAGAGTATCTACTCTTAACAATATAGCATAAATCAGTATTGCTAAGGGTATGGGCTACGATTGTGCTCTCAATACAACTCAGGCTGTTTATTCAAATACATAAATAGGCTATAGCTTGACTTCGCGAGCATTTCTGCTATAATTTATTACGGAATTTATTGTGATTCCCAACTCCTGGTACAAATGCAAGTGTTGGAAAAGGGTCGTACATTATTCAAACATTGGGGAGAGCCCTACAACCGCATTCATTGCAGATACCGTACCTCAGAAGCGTACATCGACTGCTCATAGCTTATTAGATTTTTATTACAGTTAAACGTGCTTGCCCTCAGTGAAATCTTCAAGATACTATAGAATGATAGTTATACTCTCACGCACCGAATACATACCTGTGAGCCACTAGAATATATCATCCTTTTCTTTTCATGTATTTTATGTCATTGTGGATTGTAGCATAAATATCGTATATTTACATTCTTGACATTTCATGTATTGCTGCGTGCATCTGAACTCTGAGATTAACTCCTAGAGCATAGTTTGGTATTATTATTTTTCACCTTTAGGGCCTATATGCATTTATTTGTGATTGTTTTGTTCTTAATCATTCGTATTAACTATGGTGTTGGTCAATATCCAGAGTGGAGATTATCAACAATAAGTAGCTAATCATCCTCAATAATAAATTATTCTTTACTTTTCAGGTCAAAATGCCAATTGATCTGTACTACGTACCAGGAAGCGCTCCCTGCAGGAACGTGCTTCTGGCTGCCAAAGCTGTCGGCGTCGATCTCAACTTGAAGTTGACTGATCTCAAATCTGGTCAGCACCTCACCCCTGAGTTCATCAAGGTTAGCAGCATTTTTTTGACAATACTTCAAATTTGTCACTTTTAAGGTGGATTCACACACATCTCTATACTTATAAAAGGCTAAGCCCCTACAGGCTGAAATCACACCACAGCCCAAACTACTGAGCCTAAAAACTTGAAATTTTGCACGATTGTTCATGGTAGCCTGGAAACATCCACTAAGAAAGGATTTTCAGAAATTTGCCCCCCTGAGGGAGCTGGGGCCCCCCAAAAATTTTGAACTTTTTAACCGCTCATTGCACAGCAAAGTCATAAGGAACTTTTTTGTTCAGCTACGAAAAAAAATTAGATCTATGCAGAAAAATTTTGATCAGGAGCACAGAGAGGTCCAGGAGAGGGCATTTTTCGAAAATTTTGATGTAAAATCACACTACAGCTCAAACTAATTGTCCTACAGACTTGAAACTTTGCACAAATATTCTTCAAACATGCTAGACGCGTACTAAGAACGGATTTTGAGATATTTTGCCTCTAAGGGTTCCAAAGGATGAAAAAGGATCATATTTAGTAAGGTTATGAACATGGTAAGGTGAATGCCATATGGAACTGAGATAATTGACACATGATATTCTAACATATGTTATAATCATTGGAAAGCTTAAAATAATTTCATCAATCAGCTGATCGAATTTAATTTTCCATGGATCGAAAGCACTAGCCATGTGTTTGTTCCATTGTTGTATGAGTCTCATACATTCCGATTGGAACAGAGCACAGAGATTTTCTTTTGTTAGGAGTTTGTTGATAATTCTTTTTTTCAAATTTTATTGCAAAAAAAAATCACATTGAAAAATTTCTTAATAGACAACAAGATTACAAAAACAATATGTCAAACATAAACCTATATTCATTTGTAGCATGGCCAGAAAAAGACAAACTTGAGTACTAGCCGTGAGTTCATTCAATATAACTCTCATTTTTGTGTTAATATTTTGTGAACAAGAAGTACGAGTTGATGAGAGATGTGAGTAATATCTTTTATTTGATCTAAATGGTTATTCATATTGTAGTAGTCGGGGTCACTTCAATCAAAGTTTTTTATTTTGTAGCTAATGAATGTCATACGTATTGATTGTCCATAATGTAAGTGATTAAACTAATCAAAATTAATGGCTTACTTGTCCTTCACAGAATTTATAGTATTCCTGGTGATTGAGCCTGTCTTTTTTCAGTGTTGACTATTAATAATAAAGCTTTATTTACAACTAGCTTACCTGGCAAACTTCGTACCGCCAAAAGTCAATGTATACTTCACTTTATTTGGTGAATCATGAAATTTATCTGGCAATCAATATTTTCATTCACATCTAAATACGGACTTCCTATGTGCTTAGTCATGCAGCATTTATTATTCCCAAAACATATTCTTCTCAATCAATTGGTAGTAATATCTAACAGTAAATTGTTGAATTTAAAAAAATATATAGGATAAATTAGTGTTTCAAAGATGAGTTCAATGTTTTCATAGTTGTTGATTGTCAATAGATGGTCCAGGAAATATGTGATGTACGATAAATCATCACCAGGAATTACATATTCTTTCCATCTTCCATTTTCAGGATGAAAATAAGCTAAGCTAAATTCAAAAAAATTGTGAATTATTCTGACATTTTTCAGTAATAATAAATGCGATATGAACAACTCTCTTCCATGAGGTGAATAATTTTTTCCAACATTTTCCGGTTACTCAATGATAGGGGAGTGATAATTATTTGTATAGGTCTTCTAAGGAACCATTATCTACAGCTGGAACCAATCAACTACACTTCAACTCCAAACTACCGTTGTAATATCAGTAGCCTACACAATTTATCATAGGGTGACGTGTTTATTACAGCTGGTAACTTTAGATGCTAAATCATATTATCTCAATATGATCTTGAATCATGATCATCTTTTCGTTCTTCGGTAGCCTCTAGGCCGACAATTTCGAAAACATAGGTCTGTAAAATAGATTAATAAATAATCATTATTAGCCACCCTATTAAAATTTCTGGTCAGAAACCATCCCCAATATTCACACAACATATTCCCAAAGTTTCATGCCGTTATGTCAAGTATTTTTCAAGTCATAGGGAACAAACACACAAACAGACATTCATTTTTTTATATATATAGAAGATAGAAGATTTCTTTCGGCTCAAACAAAAGCCTCTAATGGAGGTAGAATGATAAGGTTGACAACTTTCAGTTCTGTTGTTTTAACATTTTTTTTTAAATCACTTTCAAAAAGTTCATGTAGTACCTACTATTGTGTTTGAGACACTTCTGGCGCTATCATAGTTTCACAACTATTCTGTTCCACACTCCTATCTCTTGCAATCGTTAACCATATCTATAATAAAATAAAGAGTTAGCTTATACACGTATGGGATAGGAAAATTATGTTTGACGCATCACCACGTCTGAACTACTGGACGAATTAACTTGAAATTTTGCTTATAGGTTAGATTCTTAATTAACCAAGGATGGTTATAGGCCTATTTTAAGTTCTTTAAAATTTCATTAAGTCAAGTTTTCAGATTATCAAGTTTGAAAATAGATCCTTGCGAAGCACGGGTTCCTGCTAGTAATTAATATCAGTAGGCCTACCAGTGTGTGTGTCCGCTACAGTGGAAATATTTCCAGTGGCAATAAACCTATCAGAACTCATGAGAAGAATATTTTCACCGAACCGGACACGGAGGGCCTATACTCCGGAGGGCCTAAGTCCAACTGGAGGCTGCTCTTAACAGAGCCTCGATTTCAACTGTCTTACCGAAACCTTTTATGAATTGGGGGATATTTTAAATCAACAAACGCTAATTTTGGAAAAAAATTTAAACTGTAGATCTGAAAATGCCGTTTTTAGTTATTTAGTGCCGTATGATGATTAGTTGAATTTCAATCAGATTTGATAATAGGCTACTAAATGGCCAGATATGAACTCATGCTACTAAGTGACTTTTCTTCATAATGTTCAACTTATTCATTTTGATAAAAGGATAAAAATTTACACTATATTCACTTTTCTAAGGTTTTATTTCGTAAAATGAAGATTATTATTTTTTATAATTAATATCGGGGGATCGAGCCCCGTTCGGGAGTTAATATATAGGCATAGGAATGGAAAATTGAAAAGGAAAAATCATAAAATTATCCTTAAAAAATGTTTATTTGCTTGAGAATTACTGGTATGTACTGTCCAATATAATATATTGTATATTATACAGATTTATACATTCATTTTCGCAATTGCGAATCGATAGAGAATGGAGGAATAGACAATAAAAATAAATGTAATGAGGGAATAGTAGTCCTTATTTTCAGTTTTGTCCTATTCCCTCATTACATTAATTTTCGCAATTGCGAATGGAAAGATAATGGATAGAGAAATAGATGATGAAGATGAATGTAATGAGGTTTCTTCTTCTTCCTCTTCTCTTCTTTTTCTTCTTCTCCTTCTTCTTATCCTTCTCCTTCTCCTCCTTTTCCTTCTTCTCCTTCTTTCTCTTATTATTATTCTTCTTCTTCTCTTTTTTCTGCCTTTTATCCTTCTTCTCCTTCTTAGCTGAGAATATTGTCACGTTTTACACGTGATCAGCTGATTGAAATAGATTACCGGGCCATACTGGCGAATAATCACATCTCACTTTTTTCAGTGGTACAACAGATGATGAAAATTGCAGTCTTGTATCAACTGTTCCTGGAAGGGTAGATTTCTCCTTTCCATAGATTTGTCCTTCAGCGAGTTTTCCCAGGATTTCTGTGCAATAGAATTTTTATATTGCAAATATAATAATATTGCAAAAATATAATTATATTGCTATATTGCAAATTTCATCAACATCGTTAGAGCCGTTATCGAGATCCGTTGAACATACGTAAATAAATACATGCAGAAATTCCTTGTTTAATATACGG
>CAKKXW010001071.1:0-11211 GCA_920937365.1 Sphaerophoria rueppellii | reverse complement strand
ATTTGCACTACAACGAAATAAGACAGGCACACTCAACATATATAGACAATTCTTTAATAACTTATCGAAGAAATTTAATGATTTGCCGAATTTTAAGTGGTTTTTTGTTTCTTTTTTACTTATTTAAGACGCAAACTCAAGTTTTGTTTTATCATTCGGCAAAGGTAGATAATGTACAAAATTTGGTGCCTACAGTCCTACACTCCAACTCGAACTTCAAAAAAATATCAATCATTTGACATTTGTGTGTGGAATCTGTTTTGTGGATTGATTGTTTGGGAGCGGAAATTATGAAATAAATATTGCCATATTCAAATTTCGTTCGAACAATTTTTTGTTTTATTTGAGCATATTGTACAATGGGAATTCAATTAGAAGTTTTGTTTAAATTGTTTTGTTTTTCTTTGTTAATATATTATTTAAATTCATTTGTACATTTTAATTTATCTATTGTTAACAAAATGTAAATAACATCGTCAAATGTTTCTTACCCGATTTAATTTTAACTTTTGAAGGTAAAACTTGTTTCCACTGTTCCTAATTAAGAGTTTTAGAGAAAAATCTCAACATTACCCGGATTTAGGGGGGATAAAAACGTTATATTGACGTTCGAAGGGTAGACACGTGCATTCAAGTGGACACAAGCGTCCACTAAAACCTCTGTCTATCAACTCCTACTCTCCACCTCCTCGTGGTGAACATCGAGTGCCCAGTACCATCAACCGAAGATTGGGTTCCAACCCCAGTGGGAAGTTGTTGGCGGCAGTAAAGAGAGAGAGGGGGAGAAAGTATGCGTCCACTAAGGCATGCCTACTTTTCAACAGGCGGCAGTGGAAGAATTCCAGAGATAGAATCAACGGTGGCGTCTACAGTTCCAGTCAGGATGAACTACTTAGTGAACACCTTATAGGGCTACTACGACATATTCGCAGCCCAGGTCTATAAGGAGCGGTTTGGCCGGCTCTTCGTCTTAAAGTTAAACTAAAGACCTGGCCCTCCAGGTTGGGGGTCGTGCGTCGCGGTGACTTCCCGGCCACATAAAGAAACTATATATAGCTAGTTACGAACCACCAACAAGCCTCGGATACGGACGGAATTAATGATGATGACCCACGCAAACGATTTAAGCCGAACAACTAGCGGAAGCCCTTGACTGCTACAAAGCAGATATAACTGCCATCCAAGAAATTCGATGGGATGGTCCGGGCCTACGTAAAATGAACAACTGCGATATTTACTACGGCGACTGCTACCGGGAACAAAATCAGCGTCTATTTGGATGTGGATTTCTAGTTGGGACACGACTCAGAAGAAAGGTCTTGAGTTTCAACTCAGTGCATGAGCGCATCACTACAACCCGTATCAAGGCTAAATTCACCAACATCAGCCTTACCTGCGCTCACGCCCCCACTGAGGAAAAGGATGAAGACACCAAAGACAGGTTCTATGAGCTCCTCGACAATACCTATGAGCAATGCCCTAACTATGGCATTAAAATCGTCCTTGGAGATTTTAATGCTAAGCTCGGTAGAGAAGAAATCTTTGTTGGAATAATCGGACGGCATAGCCTACACGACACCACTTCCGATAACGGATTTAGGCTAATCGACTTTGCTGCATCTCGATATCCACAAGGGAACATGGAAATCTCCTGACCAATCAACCGACAACCAGATTGATCACATTGCGATCGACGCACGACACTTCTAGTGCGGATATCCCGATCAAGGCCAACACGCGAAAACGCTAGGAGGCAGGAGCCTTTCATTGGACACGAAGATAGCCAACAATTCCGTGAACCCGACCTAGAAGAAGTGAAAACCACCATATCACGGCTGAAATCCAACAAAGCCGCTGGAGCAGATGGACTAGGTGCTGAGTTGTTCAAAGCAGCAGGCGACGAGCTAGATAGGAGCATGCACCAAATCATCTGTAAGATATGATCAGAGGATGCCCGATGAATGGAACATCAGCATTGTTTGCCCGATCCTGAAAAAGGGAGATCCTCTAAACTGCGCCAACTACAGCAGAATAAGTTCACTAAACATCGCCTACAAGATCCTCTCTGCCGTAATATGTGAATGTCTGAAGCATATCGTAAACAATCTGATTGGTCCTTATCAATGTGGCTTCAGGCCAGGAAAGTCAACCATCGACCATATTTTCACGTTGCGGCAGATCCTGGAAAAGACCTATGAATTCAAAATCGATACCCACCACATTTTCATCGATTTCAAGGCCGCGTATGACAGCATCTACAGAGACGAACTGTACCAAGCTATGTCTACTTTTGGCGTCCCTGCCAAAGCTCGTTCGCTTGTGCAAAATGACGATGGAGAACTCACGCTGCTCCATCAAAGTTGGCAACGAGCTTACGGAATAATCTTTCGACGTCAAAAAAGGATTCAGACAAGGCGATGCACTGTCTGCGACTTCTTTAACATCGTTCTTGAGAAGATAGTGCAGAACTCCAACGTCAACACCAGAGGCACTATCTTCCAAAAATCTGTTCAACTTCTCGCGTACGTCGATGATATTGATACAATGGGAAGAACACAGCGTGATGTCAATGGCGCCTTTGTGAGAATTGAAACAGAAGCGGCAAAAATGGGTTTAGCGGTAAATGAGGGAAAAACGAAGTATATGCTGTCTTCGAGGACCGACACCCAAAACCGACGGCACGGACAGAACGTCACAATAGACGCATATAACTTCGAGGTAGTAGAGGAGTTTGTCTACCTAGGCTCCGCTATAAACACGGTCAATAACACCAGCGCCGAGATCAGACGAAGAATAACTCTTGCTAATCGCTGTTTCTTTGAGCTAAGAAAGCAATTGAGTGGAAAAGCCCTCTCTCGAGCAACTAAGGTAAAACTGTACCACACACTCATCATCCTAGTCCTGCTGTATGGTGTGGAAGCATGGATAAAATCGGATGAAAGTGCCTTAGGCTGTTTCGAGAGGAAAGTTTTACGGGTCATCTTTGGCCCCGTGTGCATTGAAGGGGAATGGCGAAGAAGGTACAACAGCGAACTTTACGGGTTGTACAACGAAGGGTCAAGGTCCAGAGACTCAGATGGCTCGGTCATTTAGAGTGGATGGACACCAATGCTCCGGCCCGGAAAGCCTACGACAATAATCCAGAGGGACGTGGTAGGAGAGGAAGACCGCGGCTCAGGTGGCGCACTCAAGTGGAAGAGGACCTCAATCAACTTGGAGTGCAAAACTGGAGATAACTAGCTATGGACCGAGCTAGCTGGCGGAGACTGTTGATTGAGGTCCAAGTCCACAACGGACTGTAACCTTCAGAACTCTTGGTTTTTAACTCATTTTCAGCATCAGAACTGTTGAAAAGGGCGAATGCACTTTCTGCAAACGTTAAATGCACATTTTTCGTGATACAAGGAATAATTTTCGAAAATTGGTATGAGGAACTCCGGGAATATTGGCTGTGAACTTATTTATTGCATCAGAACTCTTGAGGGTTTCAAAGTCTGGCTTAACATTTTTTTGGGTGCAAAATTTTCAAAGTCCAAATTTTGATGGATTTTTGCCGGAACTTTTGAACTCTAAAAAAAAAACAAGTTTTTTCGAAAATCCGTGGCTAGGTTCACGCGACTCTATAGATGCTACCCATATAAAAATTCAAAAACAGGGAGGAGAAGCCGGGCCATTTTACGTCAGTAGAAAAGGGTTCTACTCCATAATAACACAAGTTGTGTGTGACGTGGGAGTACTCATGATTCAAGAATTTTCAATGAATCTGTATTAAAAGAACGCCTTGAAGATCATGAGTTCTTGAGACGTTTTCTGTGTGACTGTGGCTATAAGTGCACCAATTTTCTATATACACCACAATTAAGTCCGTCTTCTTCCGGTGAAGAAAATTATAATAAAGTTCATATAGCAACAAGGAATACCGTTGAAAGAACATTCGGCGTTTGGAAACCCCGATTCCGGAAATAAGGGATCTCTAGAGCATGAAAAAGCTATAATTGAAGCTACAGCTGTATTACATAATTAAGCCATCGAATTCAATGAACCACCTTGTAACATTTTATTTTTTCAATCAGTTATTAACATTTTTCTTTACTAGACGTTAACAGTTCCTTAGAGTTCGTAACTAATTCGTCTGCAGAAGCTACTGTTGAACTCAGCAGCAACGCTAACTCTACAAGGGCTTTCATTCTTCGACATTTTCCAGATAACTACTAGCTCAAGAGACAACAAATTAAAGCTTTAATAGTTTTTATTTCATTTTGAAAGTATCAAAAAGATTAATTATAACAATAAATCTAGCTCTTTCTGCAATTTTTTCAACTGTTAAACTTTAATTTGTTTTTCAAGTTCAAGGATCTCCATCTGCTTCTCATGCTCCTCTTGCATATGCACTTTAGCTAACTTGTAGAGCGATGTTTTTTTCATTTTCATCATTTTATAGTTAAAAAAACAATAATAACGTTTGCAGTTAAAAACAAAACTTAAAGGAACATACTTAGTTGCTGTTAAATTTTCTTTTTTTCGTTTGCTTCCTTGGGGATAGACAAATAACGCTGGATTCTATAATGAAATATAAGCATATGGATAAGTTAATTCGTTGAGGGTTAATAATCAGTCATTGTTATACCTTTTTTCTTTGGAAGTTGTTATTCTTCAATCAGCTGTTCCACAAAGATATCCTCATAATCAATATATTCGCTGCATAGAGCTTTTTGTATATTTAATTTAAAAATCTGGAAATACATATTTACTTACTTACTTAAGGTGGCGCTACAGTCCGTTGTGGACTTGGGCCTCAATCAACAGGCTCCGCCAGCTAGCTCGATCCTTAGCTAGTCGTCTCCAGTTTTGCACTCCGAGTTGGGAAATACATATTTATTTTATGAATTTTGTGAGAACTTGAAGCAAACATTAAAAAAAAAAAAAAATTGTTTACCTCGAATTTATTCGAGTCCCTTATGAACTCTTAGGACAGGAGTTCAATTATTTCCAAATCTTCCTTATCAGGAAGTTTTGGTGGTGGACCACCCCCGGTGGCTTTCGTTTCCTTTCGATAGGAACTTTCTGCTCTCTTTGCCTTCAACTTCATTCCCCTCCATTGAAATTGCAGCTGCAAAACTATTCTCGAAGTCATATGTTCATTATTGTTCCCCACCAATAATATTTTTATATCTTGTTTTCATTGTAGTCAATTTTTTAGTACTTTCATCACTGTCATAGACAAAAGATTGTACTCAGCTATTTCTATTTCTTACAATATTATTACATTTTTGTTTTTTTTTTGTTTTATAATTAATCAACTTGTTATTGAGAAATCATTGTCAAGAAATATAAATAAAGAAAAAAAAAAAAAAAAAAAAAAAAAAAAAAAAAAAAAAAAAAAAAAAAAAAAAAAAAACATTCTGATTTATTCATTTTTGGAAATGGTGCACATTTCAATTGCTTAAAAACAACAAAGGTGTTTTTTTTTATTCCCATTCATAACGTGTCATTTTTTAACTTTTATAGGTTTGAAAAGGTATGGGAAACGTAGAATACTTACTTACTACCTTATGGTGGCGCTACAGTCCAGGTCGGAGAAGGGCCTCATCCAACAAACGTCTCCAGCCAGCTCGGTCCCTAGCTAGCTGTCTCCAGTTTCGCACGCCAAGTTGGTTCATGTTCTCCACCAACTGTGTGCACCACTTGAATCGCGGTCTTCCTCTTCTGCGACGTCCTTCCGGGTTGGTTTCGAAGACTCTACGAGCCGGAGCATTGTTTTCCATTCGCTCTACATGTCCCAACCATCTAAGCCTTTGGACCTTAACTTTTCTGGCCAGGTCAGTGTCGCTGAACTGCTCGTACAGTTCTTGGTTACATCTTTGTCTCCATTCTCCATTTACGTAGACCGAAAATCACTCGAAGAATTTTTCTCCCAAAGCAGCCTAAGGGGTTTTCATCGGATGTTGTCATGGTCCATGTCTCTGCACCAAACATTAGGATCGGATTGATTAGGGTTTTGCAGAGCGACACTTTAATTGCTCGGGAGAGGACTTTACTACACAATTGCCTTCTAAGTCCAAAGAAGCAGCGATTGGCAAGAGTGATTCTTTGTTCTATTTCAACGCTGGTGTCGTTGTCTTAGTCAATAACGGAGCCCAGGTAGACAAAGTCCTTAACTACCTCGAAGTTAAATCTGTCTATGTTGACGTTTGGTGCAAGACGTCGATGTTGGTTATCCTTTCTTGTTAACAGCAATTACTCGTTGTTGCCCTCGTTAACCGCTAGACCCATCTTCCTGGCTTTCGTGTCAAGACTCACGAATGCTGCACTGACATCACGCTGTGCTCTTCCAATTATGTCTATGTCGTCTGCGTTATCCTACTTTTGAAAGATTTTGCCTTTGATGTTGCGGTTGGAGCCTTGCACAATCTTTTCAAGAATGATGTTGAAGAAATCGCATGAAAGCGCATCGCCTTGTCTAAAACCTTTTTTGATATCCATTGCGTCCGTTAGGTTTTTTCCGACCATGGTGGAACTGTGTGAGTTATCCATTGTCATCTTACACAGACGGACGAGTTTCTCTGGCATGCCAAAACTAGACATTGCTCTATATACTTGGTCTCTACAGACTCTGTCATACGCGGCCTTGAAATCGATAAAAAGTTGCTAGGTATAGATTTGAAGTTCCTAATCTGCCGTAGGGTGAATATTTGATCGCCACACTAATAAGGACTTATCAGGTTGTTGACGAAGGACTTTAAACGTTCACATAGCACGACAGACAAGATCTTGAGGCGATGTTAAGCTATTATGCTGAGGTTCCATTCGTCGGGCATGCCTTCCTCCGACCAAATCATACAGATGAGCTGGTGCATGCTCCTAACCAAATCATCTCCAGCACCTTTGTACAGTTCGGTGGCTGGCCCGTCTCTGCTCCAGCGGCTTTGTTCGACTAAAGTTTAGATATCGCTATCTTCACTTCGTCAAGGTCGGGTGGGTGGAATTGTTGGCCTGCTGCACCCCAATTGAATGGTTCTGTATTGCTGGTGGAGTTTTGTTCGTCATCACCTTATATGAACCTTGACTGGCACTGTAGACGCCACCGTTGATTCCATCTTGGGAGGTCTTCCGCTGCTGCCTATTGAAAAGAAGGCATGCCTTAGTGGGCGCATACCTCCTCCCCCTCTGTCTTTGCTGCCACCAACAACTTCGCACTGGGGTTAGATTCCAATCTTCGGTTGAGGTACTGGACACCCGATGTTCACCACGGGGAGGGGGAGAGTAGGAGTTGATACTTCGAAAAGTAGAATATGTACATTAAAAAAAAAATTGAATAACTATGTGAGTTAACATAAAATTATTTTCGTGATGTATATGAAGGTATGATACCGAAATTTTCGACGGTGTTTGGAAATACGTCGCCTTAAACTCAAAACCAGTTTTCATAAGTCTTTGATCAATAACATAAGTAAACGTTACATTACACATTTTTCTAAACACAAAAAGTAATGCTTACAACCTGTTTTTAAATAGACGATGTCGAATGCTGTCTTCCAAGTTGGTCAATAGTTTCGTATTTATCGGTGTAGCCATTATGTCCAATGACCTTGGTCGCGGGCCGCTCAATGCTCGGTGACCGCGCTGAATGCAATTTGAAGCATAATTTTCGGTGAGTAGGTACGGTAATTTACTCACTTGATAATTTCATAATTTTTACGCGGCTAATCCGAAAACAAATTACAATGTCATATGTAACGTAAACAGCGATTTACAAAAGCCTGCAATATTCTCTAGACGTTAGCAGGACTTTTTCAGGTTACGCAGGCATATTGAAGCACGGACCTCACATTGTTTTCGAAGAATTTCAACTAAGTGCGTAAGGAAATTTTATTGGATTTCCAAATATGTAGGAGATAGGGTACCGAAAACAGCGCGAGCTAACGTTCAGATCTGTACCGCCATCAGCTGATACGATACTTCCAAGGTAATAAAACTGTTCCACCTCTTCGATTGGCGTCTCATGCAGAATAACACGTTGACACGTGGAACGACCTGTGGTCATTACTTTTGTCTTCTTTCCGTTTATCTTAAGACCGATTGATTCTCCATTCAATTTTAGTGATTGGCACATCCTGTTGAGTAACTGATTTTACTTGTCAGGAATGATGTATCATATATATGTATCCTGACAAGTAACATAATTAATCGCTAAGCTTATGAAATACCCAGTCTCTCATCTGTACCTACGGTGGCGGTCAGAACACCATCTACAGTCGGTAGAAAAGGTATTGGCTTTAAAAAATCCCCTTGCCACACTCCCTGTTGCACATCGAAAGAACCGGAGAGCTGTCCATTGCGCAAAGCAAAACACCGTGCGCTTTTGTATGACTCCTTTATAATAACCAATATTTTTGCCGGAATTCCTCTACAAAGTAGTGATCTCCATATACATTTGCGGCTAACCTGATCGAACGCCTTCTCAAAATCTACGAAGATTAGGTGAAGTGGTGATTAAAATTCAGCTGACTGCTCCAAAATGATACGCATGGTGTTGATATAATACACTCGCTTCATGCCTCTTGATAGTTACACTCGAGAAAGGTAGTAGCAATTATTTTCGGGAAAGCGGAGAAAACAGTTATACCACTCCGGTTATTGCAGTTCTTAAGGTCACCTTTGTTACTTTCCTCAACTGATACCAAAGGTGTGCCATTCACAGCCAGGATCGGTTTATGTTGCTCTTTTGCCCGATAATTTTTTTTGAATATTAGGTATAGTTCCCTTATATCTCCTCTTCTTGCAGCATTTTCCGCGCTTTCAGCAAGACTATCCAACATTTTTGCAAACAAAAAACTGTGTAACCAAGGGACACATATCCTTACAACAAATAGTCAAATCGCACAATCCTGGAACCTGGAAGCCAATGCAAAGGTTAGTAACAATAAATCAATTATGACACAAGCTGTTTGACAATATGTTGCGCCGCCTTGTTAAGACCACAGCTCCTGCATATTATTGTTGTTCCTCATGGCTCTATAGCGGTTACAATATATGGACGTAACGTTCCCGCCACCCCATAAAGCACAAAAATAGTCATTTTTTGTAGAAATACCCATAAACTTGACAACCATCGACCAAATTTTCACGTTGTGACAGATCCTGGAAAAAACCTATGAACTCCAAATCGATACTCACCACCTATTCATCGATTTTAAGGCCGCGTATGACAGCATCTACAGAGACGAACTGTATAAAGCTATGTCTAGTTTTGGCATCCCTGCCAAGCTCGTTCGTTTGTGCAAAATGAGGATGGAGAACTCACGCTGCTCCATCAAGGTTGGCAACGAGCTGACGGAATCTCTCAATATCAAAAAAGGATTCAGACAAGGCGATGCACTGTCATGCGATTTCTTTAACATCGTTCTTGTTCTGTTCCACCTCTGCAGAACTCCACCGTCAACACCAGAGGCACTATCTTTCAAAAATCTGTTCAATTTCTCGCGTACGCAGATGATATTGATTGGAAAGAATACAGCGTGATGTCAATGGCGCCTTTGTCAGAATTGAGACAGAAGCGGCAAAAATTGGTTTAGCGGTAAATGAGGGAAAAACGAAGTGTTTGCTGTTTTCGAGGAAGGACACCCAACACCGACGGCTCGGACAGAACGTCACAATAGACATACAACTTCGGGGTAGTAGAGGAGTTTGTCTACCCAGGCTCCGCTATAAATACGGGCAATAACACCAGCGAGCGCCAAGATCAGACGAAGAATAACTCTTGCTTATCGCTGTTTCCTTGGGCTAAGGAAGCAATTGAGTGGAAAAGGTAAAGGTAGAAAGGTAAAATTGTACATCACCCTCATCATCCCAGTCCAGCTGTATGGTGCATAAGCATGGACCTTGACAAAATCGGCTGTTTCGAAAGGAAAGTTCTTCAGGTCATCTTTGGCCCCGTGTTCATTGAAGGGGAATGTCATATTGAAAGACTGGAATCCGTGCAACGGAATTTTACCCGTTTTTTGTCAAAAGGTGTTCAGTGGATTGATCCCCTAAATACCCTTCCATACGAAAATCGTTTGTCAATCCTTAATATGCAAACACTACAACAGAGAAGAAATAATAATGATATTGTATTTTTCCATCAAATTATAACTGGAGTCACTGATGCTCCTGACCTTCTCTGTAAAATTTTGTTTTGCTCTCGAGGGGGAGGTTATAATCTCCGTAGTAAGGATCTGATTAAGATCCATATTCACCGTACAAATTTTGGAATGCATGAGCCTTTGACACGTATGGGTAAACTTATAAACTGGAACTCAAAACTTTTTGATTTTAATTTAAGTAAAAATCAACTTAAAATAATTTTGAAAACCAGTGTTCCACTTTCTTAATGTTTTATGTTGATTTTGTAATGTTTTTTTGTCTATATTTCATGTTAATTATTTATGTGTGTTGTGTTATTTGTTTTAGTTTCGTTATGTGCTTACTAACAACTAACGCCACACTAAGTGATGAGCCAGTGGTATAACACAGTCCTGTGTTGGCAAACCATTGGTCGTAAGATGGTGCTTGCTATAAGCCTATACGACCAATTCTGATAGTGTGTAAAAAAAAAAAAAAAAGTTCTGATTCTAAACTGCAATGGTCTTTTTTAAGGTAGCCCTAAACGACAAACATGTTTTCTGAACATGCTCGTTTGCTAGTTTCCCTACAAGGCAAACACGTAGTTGGAAAACATCATTTCGTGTTGATTCTTGAAAGTGTTAGGATGTGTCAAAAAGAGAAGCAAGTCATTGTGCTTATGGTTACCTCATAGAAAAAATGAAATATGTTCGCGACCATCTCCATATATGACAAACAACGAAACGGGCGAACACGAGAAAATCGAAAAATTTTCCCCTACACGACGAATTTATAGCGCACACGATCATGTTCGGCGCACATGTTTGTCGCTTAAGGCTTTTTTTAGCAAAGTGCTAGTCCATAGAGGACGAACTCGAAGGACAATATTGTTGAACGTTACATCAACTGGAATTTCTTTGACACACTGTCGATCATCGAAGATGATCATGATATCATTTTTGATTGCAAGAAGGGCAGCTAGAAAATGCTGTTTTGAAAATAATAAGCATCTTATTTGGGTCATTAAAAGCCTTCAAGAACATGAAATGCTTGAATTATGTATTTCTTTTTTATTAAAACCGAACCATTCCAAGAGGCGCCGACATA
>CAKKXW010001060.1:0-14236 GCA_920937365.1 Sphaerophoria rueppellii | reverse complement strand
CAAATTCCCGTGTGAAGCAGATTCCCGTGAAGTTATTTCCCTGCACCGATTTCAAATATTAAAATATTCGGGGTTACTTCCATTATATTTTTGGCCTTATTTCTTTTTTAAATCGAAATAAAGCCAAATTGGTCGTATTTCGTTTTGAAAAACGAAATAAGACCAAATTTGAAATTTGGCGTTATTTCATTTGGCGTTATTTCACGTCACCGTATGATAATATTTTAAAATAAAACTATAGAATGATGAAGAACTTTTGGACTATGATCTAAATTTATTTAAGTGTCAGGACTCAGGAAACAACATCGGTAAAAATAATTTGCATTTTCTTTAATTACCTTTTTTTCAAGTTATGTATTTTTAAAAGTAATTTATTTTTTATCTTAAAAAAAAAAACAATCGGCTGAAAGCGACTAACAGACGCCTTCAACAATCTCTTGTACTCATCAAAAATTTAATTTGCAAGCCATCCCAAAATAACAATAAACCGCATTTATTTCTCAAAATAAAAAGACATAAATAAATTTTAAATGTCATACAAACGAAGCCAAACAATAATCAATTTGATATTTCTATTATTTTCGTCTCTTTCCAGGTTCCTTTTTTAATACATACATCCTTCGCGGCGCTTGCGGTGGCGTTTTACAATGAAATTTCTGTTATATTATAATCATCATTTACCATAATCTACATTCCATCTATCATTTACCAAAAAAAAAAAAAAAAAATAAAAATTATGACTACAAAACAACAACCACGATCCACGACGACGACGACAATGATGATTCTGATGACGCTCTTGATGATGATTGCCGTTTTGTCAGGCATGAACTTTAAAATGTACGTGATAGTCATATTGGTAGCAATAAAATGAAACTAACCGTTGAATGGATTTCACAGTCAATAGCTGAAATTCGAAAGAAACTAAGCGAAGTGCAGAGTTAGGCTAGTAAAGCATCGAAGGATGTTAGCCAACTCAGGCAGAATTTTGAAGATTTGGCAACTATCAAAAGTGATTTCCATGAATTCAAATTGGAATTGGAGGTATTTAAGATGCGCCAACAAACAACGGAGGTATTTGGTAATGAATAACGTGAGGAATGAGGATAGGATACAGCGCGACAGGATATGCGAAGGATATATTTGAATCGTGACCAAAGTGATGAGACAATTTTTTTTTCTTGCTCTCTCGGCTTAGGGGGTTCGTACATAATTATTTAAGACAAGAAGAAATGGGTAGTTGTTGAGCTGTCAAAAGTTAAATGTATTGTCGAAATATCCATCGGAATATATTATCCCAGCCTCCTGGCTGCCTTAATATTTATACGATTTTGTGCATTTATTTTTATGATGTTATTATTCCACCCTGTCAGGGCTACGGGGCATTTTTTTTTTTAATTTTGCATTTTATTCTTTTGTGGGTTGTGTCTTGTGTGTATCTTATATTAAGCCGAATTGATCTTATTAGGTACCAAACTTTATTCATATCACAATTTAGTGTCATTAGATTTTATATGCAAAATTGTTGCTGGATGTTTGTTATTTTTTTTTTTTTTTTGTGGCGTAATGCAACAACGTAGTGTCCGTAGCTTAGTGGTTAGGTGCGTTGGCTGCTAAGCAGAACGTCGTGGGTTCGAATCCTACTTGATCCCAAAGTTTTTATTTCATCTTTCACGGACACTGCCTCTTGCGAAGAACTGACAAAACCTCCAAGAGTATCTATCATCTGTCATGAAAAAGTGCTTCTCAACTTTGCCGTTCGGAATTGGCGTAAAATTGTAGGTCCCCTCAATTCTTCACACGCACCAAGAGAATTGTTGATGAGAGTAAGCCACTTAGGCCTTGGCTCTTCAAGAGCTGTCGCGCCACTCTATAGTTTTTTTTTTTTTTTTTTTAATGCAACAACAGTGAAAATCCAATAAAGAGCTTAAGGAGAATTTTTTTTTCGAAAATTGAAATTTAAGCCCTCTAAGCTACTTTCGCATTATTTTGGTTTTATTCTCAGATCTGTGAAGTCCGTGGAGGACCCACCTAGAGACCTGTGGTCAGTTCCTCTATTTTTGTCATTTTTCCATTCTTGTTGGCATCCGAGATCTATGGTCCTGTGGGAAAGGATGAAAACTACATATTTTTCCCCAAGATATTAAAGTACATCTGCTTATCGAGTTATTCCGCATCCATTTCCGATAGGTAATATGTCTAAAAACGAAAGGTTTGGACACAAAACCCTTGTTTTTTCCGAAAAAAGTGTGGTCAAAATCAGAGAAATCCTTCGGAATTTTATTTCCTTAATTTAAAGAAATCATTGAAGTGAAAATACAAAGATCATAAAAGGGATTTCGTTATTCCCTCCAAGCTAAGCTCTGAATATTCAAAACGACTAGACTGTTAGCAGTTTGAAAGATAAAGCCTAGAAAAAAATCTTCAGAGTTCCTGAGTTAACAAATTATGACATACTTCCTTAACTTCTTATTTACAAAATATTATCAACTCCACAATCTCCAAAGGGTCCTTCGACTTTAATTGAGTACAATTTTTTACCTCTATCCTTATCTAAACTTAGGCTAGACCTTCCCAAAAACAAAACCACTATACTCCAACGAAAGAAAATGAATTTCACATACTCAATTTTCTGTCCCTTTTGTTGCTTTCGATGGAGGAATTTAAGAAAAAATTTAATAAGGACGTTCTTGTGAATTTCAGGCTTGCCACTCTCACACATCCACAGTCAACACTTCATGACAAAATGTCAGTGCTCTTGCAAATTTTGACTCTAAGCAAAGTAAAAAAATAAGAAAATGGAAAATAGCTGCCTTTCCATTTCCAGTGATTAAACGTTCGGTTGATTTTTAAGATGACTTATGTATGTGCATGATATATTTCAGAAATAATGAGGACATGATTCCTTAGGAGGTATTTCTTCCAGGAAAAAAGAAAAGCACTTTTAATCGCCATTATATATATGTACATCATTATATCGGTCGCAACACACACACACACACGTCTCTTTGGATGAACTGTATATTGTAAGTATTAAAATATAACGGTATTTTTGGAAGGCAGAGACTTTCGCAGTATCGCTAAGCCTTACCGAATATTGAAAATGTCCAATTTCATTGTTTATTATCCTGTTAGGAGCACAATTTATTTTTGTTTCCCATTCTTTTTTCCTTTTACTCCCTCTTATTTTTTACGTTCCTACTTTGTTTTTCGGAGGGGGAAAAAATTACAGGGACGAATATTCTCACAAACAAGAAGACTTTCGAGTTGAGAAAGTCATTTGATTTTTTTTGTGTTTTTTTATACATACCTATAAACGTTTTCTCACATCGAGATTGTTTGTGTTTATATTTTCATTTTTCTCATCTTCTCCTTGTTTATCTCGCCTAGCATGCCGATTCCCTGCTGCATTAAGTTTTTGCTCAATTGACGTTCAATGATTTTCCAATATTTTTTTGTAAATATTTTATGCTATTGGAAAAAAGCAATTTTTGTTAAAATAAAGAAAAACAAAAAAAAGTTATCAATTTTTTGTTGTTCATCCGTAAGGGCAATTAATGGTGTTCTTGTCTCTGATAATGTCGTGATCTTATGATAAGGACTTGTGAATACAATATACATACAGAACATTTTGTGTCTTTTTTCGTTTCTATATTTTCTTGCGAAGGTACCTATTTAGATAAAAATTTTATTGAATTGATTGTAAAAATGAAGTATTGAAACGTGTTTCTTGACTGATTTGGTCTTTCATTATTCTCATTTTGGATTTGAACAAAAATTGATACAGTCACGATAAAAATTCTTTTAATATTTTTATTTAATGGGTGTGATTGAATGTTTCCTTTCTTTTTGAGAAGATATCTTTCCAAATTTTTCAAAACTTCATCGTCGTAAAAATCTGGATGTGCTTATCTATAGGTACGTATTTCTATGATAATTAGCTGAATGAGACGCCCACTGATGGGGTGTTACACATGCATATTTTCAGTTTTGTTTACATAAAAAGAATTGACAATTAACTTATATTTATCAAAAATCAACATTCTTAAAAGTGTGGCTGTAGGTGTTTATTTAAAATTGCGGGAAAGGACGGGAAACCCGTGTTGAGAAAACCTGACTATACTTCATAATTTTAACTCTCTCCGATTGATTATCACTCTGTAGGTACTGTTCTTAAGAAATTTACTTATTCTACAACCCACAAAGGGTCCCACAAGGATCTATACTTGGACCCCTTTTTTTCTCTATCTACATTAACGACTTACCACATATAGTAAAAAATTGTTTTATTCAGCTATATGCCGACGACATGCAGCTTTTGATCAGCCGACCTTTATCTGCTAAGGATAAGGCAGTGTCTCTGATGAACGAGGATTTGCAAATTATCTCTCATTGGTCCAAACTTAACAACCTTCACCTTAATCCTTCTAAATCAAAGACTTTACCAATCTATCGTAAGGTTTTCGATAAAGCTGTATTAAGCCCCTTGCAGATAGAAAATCAAAATATCACATATGTTGACTCCGCCCGTAATCTAGGTATGGTTTTTAATCGTACCTTAACATGGAATGACCATCTGAATAGTTCTATAGGGAAGGTTTATGGCAGCCTAAGATCACTACGCATCTCCCAAGATTTCTTTCCACAAAAAACAAGGCTTCTGTTAGCAAAAACCCTTTTGCTCCCAGTACTGCTTTACACTTGTGAAGTTTTCGGCGATTTGGACTACGCGACGTCTTGGAAACTTAACGTTGCCTTTAACAATATAGCCCGTTTCGTATATAATCTTCGCCCATACGATCACGTCTCCCACTTTTCTCAAGAACTTTGTGGATGTAGTCTTGATAACTTGTTGAAATTTCGGACACTTAACTACCTACATCTAGTAATTCATACAGGAGAACCCGATTACCTACACCGCAGACTGAACTTTCCTCATTCTAATAGGTCTCTCATTCTTGTTACGCCGCGATATAAATATTTGAATTCTCAGCGTCAATTTTTTATTCATGCCATCAGCCTTTGGAAGACTCTGCCAATAGCCATTAGAGAAATAGGAAGCACAAGAAAATTCTCAACAACGCTTTTTAATTATTTGGCCACTCTTTGAAATTTGTAAATTTTGAAAGAAATTAATATTGTTATAATTTTATTAAAAGAAAGGGACATTTTAAACTTTGATTTTATGTAATATTTATCTTTTTTTTAGTTATTTATGTGTAATCTAACATTATATTCAAGACTTGCAATATTTAACTTACTTTGTAAGTGTTTAAGATTAATAAAAATACAAATACAAAATACAAATACAAATACAACCCGATTTATCGGAGCTACAAATTTTCATGTGAGCTAAATCTACTTTCTCAGGATAAAATGACCGAGCAAATAGAGCAGATAGCTTAGCGAAGACAACTTCCGTTGTTTTTTTTTGGATTTCACAGACAAACACAAACATAAAATTAAAAATGGATTCCCAAAATAATAATAAGTAAAAAATAACATTTCAGTGCTCAGGTTTGGTTTGTTTCTTTATTTAATCAGAGGACATTGAATATGATCTGTTCTGAGCACCTCTGACACATACGTAATCTAATCTGATCTGTTCAGAGGTAAAAAAGAAAAACGCCAAATGACTAAGATTAATAACCACTTTCCATGGAAACCAATAACCCATTAAGACAAACAAATTCAAACATTTCTCTTCAAGAACACTTAAATTACATAAAATACCGTGAGACACCGCAAAATACCCGGCTCCACTTAAGAGGAAATTTCATTTCCTACAATATATCATGATATTCTTTGGAAGGACCTGGTACCACAGCTGCCTCTTCAAAGGTTACAAGTAAGTGCATCTCCAACACCATATCATAGGTATCCACCGTGAATGAATGCACCAGCACATGAGGGCTGGTAGTATAAAAATGGGTAAGACATCATGTCTGGCTAGAACTTAATTGAGAAACAGGGTGGATCATAAACTTCACAAGACTGGCACAGAGTAAATTTTAAAATGTGTGGATGTTGTTTTGCATGTGAGAAGGATAATTTTTCCATTGCTGTCATCTAGTCTGCACCCGCCCACCACATCGCCTTGCAACGATATTTTGAAATCCGTTCTATCAGGATCACCATCATCATCATGTTGATGGCTTAATGGGTGTTACATTTTTTGTGTTGTTTTCGTTTTTGTGGAAAAATGCCTTTCTATTTTAAGGACGATAAATAGGTATGTTTTGATTGTCTTTTTTTTCAACGTTTAACCGAAAATGGTTTTAAAATAGTTCGTTGAAAACTACTGTTTCACTCTGTAAATCAACAAGGACATGCACACCTATGTGCTACTTATCATGTGGGTATATACTTTTGTGATAGGTAGAAAATAGAACTTCTAGGAGCTGTGCATCTACAACCCCGAACTTTTCCTGAAAAAATCCTACCTTTTTTCATGTGGATACTTTTCATCACATGAAGTTATGAAAACTAAAGAGATCGAAATCTGATACCTTTTTAATTTTTACTTGCAGCCGTCAATAAGGCCACAAACTTTTTTGACAAATAGAAATGTTGTGAGACAACTAACGCTGAGAATCATGGAGAACGAAGCTTAACAATTATTTGTTCCTGTTTTGAAAGGTAAAAATTGATTTTTTGTTTGTTTTAATTATTTCCATATTTTTTTTTAAATTTTGAAAGTGGGTTAATTTTCAGAGTGGGTAAAATGTTCAATTTGACTATCACGGATTCCCCTTAATTCATTTTTAAGAATCCGTGATAATCAAAGAGTGTTTGTTCACTTTTTTTCACCTTGATTAACAAATCATTTTCCACTAATCATTCCATTTTAAAGTCTATCAGTCAGTTTCACTGTCAAAACTTAATCAAGAGTTAAGTTTTTGATTTCATTTTGTTGTCAATAATTGTTGTTTTTTTTTTTTTTTATTCAGTTTGGTGTTTGTTTTATTTTGAAATTTCAAAATTCAAAACAAAATATGTATGTATGAGAAAGCTGGCAAATGGACTAATTTACTTCTTTTTCCTGATAAGAAAATTAATTGTATCATTATGCATATTACCATAGAGGATATATAATACCTAGAGTCGCGACCTTTTCCTCCCTTGCCGAAAACACCCTCAAAATTTTTCTGAGGTGAACTCTCACAATCTTCTCTTTTTTTCGTGTCCGTGAATTTGTGTGAGAGGTAAACTCTCACAATCCTCTCTTTTTATCGTGTCCGTGAACCTGTGTAAGAGGTGACAAAAGAGTGAGCACTCAGCCGTGACAAAAATTTTTTCCTGATGCACAAACCCAAAGTGACAGACTTCCACCACAGCAAATACGAGACTAAACACACGACTTTTTGATACAAATATTGGTAAATTATAATGCAATTATATGTTAAAAGTGCAAAGAAACAATATAACGTATTAATTTTTCATATAACATGCATTTTTTGTTTTTGAAAATGCTGAGCTCAACGGAATCTTATTTTCGAAATCTGAGCCCATGAAACCCACCTCGACTCCAACCTGAGCATTGTATCTAACTCAGTGCGAATGTATGGGTGCAGTTTCTCATTGGAAAACTAACACATTCTCACTGGGTTAGTACAAAACGACCAAATTGCAGCTTGTAGTCAAAAAGAGAGCGAACACCTGAAGTCGTGACTCTAGGTATTATATATTCTCTATGCATATTAAAATGAAGTTCATGAAATTGGGCTAAAGTGATCTATTACATCTATGTATGTATTTATAGAATGATATGTATGTACATAATATATGTATACTTACATATTATACCTAAACATTTAAATGCAAGTCTGTTAAAGACTCGCTTCTTTTGTACCAGTGGAGTGTTCGGTACCAAATTGATATGCCTTGAATTCTTTACATCTTCAATAAAGCAAAAAATAAAGTTATGGTGGTATATTTATTTCTTCTGGAACAAAGCACCACCATCTAGTGTTTGTCTTGTTTAGTTGAGCCCTCGGTAAATACATACATACATACGTATCTAAATCAAATCGTGTGTTATAATTATTACTTTGAGAGTATAGCTGTGTTCTTAAACTGAACATTCTTTTATAAGTTTTCATTTTCTTATAACATTCTTTTTTTGCTTGAGGGACATCCACAATTCTATGAGGCTTGATGAAAAGATAAGCAAATATCATGTTAATGCGTAAATCAAGTATGAACAAACTGAATTATAGTACATCCTCGATTTTATGGTGCTAATCGAGCAAAATTGGATGACTAACTAAATGTCAAATTATGGATTCCTTAATTAGAACCTTTCTGAACAAACGAATTCGAAGGTTATCAACTGGAATATTCCTTGATTTAAGATGATCAAGTGTGAACAAACTGGCGCTTATTCTATAAAAAAAAAACATATTTATTTAGGCTCTTTTCGATGTTGTATGAAGAATATCTTTCGACAAGATAATATTTTTCCATATTTCTTTGACGAATACAAATTTACACCTTCCTTCTAACCCAATTCAAACCAACTATTTTTACCAGCTTACTACATATAAGCATCCAAAAACCCAATTTCCGGTTGACTGACTTTTGTCCTGAATTTATGAATTGATGTATGTGTTTGTTTTTGTTCGTCGGTATTTAATATAACTTGACTCTGTGTTGCAAGAACATAAGTATAACCACACCTTCCTGCGACACGACCCACACTACAAGACGAAAACATCGAGGACGGCAATGAGAACGTCCTTGTTTCTAGGTCTGCTGTGATATGGTGGCTTGGCTAGATAGTTATGTTCTCTGTATATAATGTTGCTATTTCCATAAAACATTTTGTATGAGATTTTCAAAAAAAGAATTAAATCCTTTGTGGCATGTGTGTCGAGAGGAATGACAAATGAAATTGATTGAATGTTATTTTATTCTTTCTCGTTTGTGTGTTGCCTTTGTATCATTACCACATACTAGAAATTATATATATGCAGTTAAATGTGACTATGTCTACCAAAAAAAAAAAAAAAAAACATTTTCAGGGAGTGAGAAAGGGGGTATTAAGTGTATGAGTTGGGATTAATCAGTTGAGGGTTTTGTGTAGTGTCTTGTTCTGTTTTGTAGCAAGAGAGTAGCTTTCCTTCGTATCCACAAAGGGTCCTTTTTTATAGTTCCGTATAAATGTGTTCTGTAAAGTTGCTTTGTAATTGCTGTCGAGGAGGAAAGAGCAAATGGACTGAAAACGGTTTGACAGTTTTGGGTTTTATTATTTTATGGTTGGCTTTGGTCTGTGATACCAATTTGATTGCAACTAATAGAAGTGACATTTCTTTTGTGTATGAAGATATAAAAAAGTTCGCTTAATTTGTTCAATGAGTGGTGTGTCTGACAAAAAGTAAGTAGGTGCATAAATCCTTAAAAGGTTAAGGATTTATACACCTACAAGGTTGAGAAATAATGTCAACCTCATCTACCTAGTAAAAATCATCGTATTCTTGAACTTTTCATAGACAATGTTCAATAAGCCAAGGTTTTCCTTTTTTTTCATTTTTAGTACCTACTTAAGAATTGTTTTCCATTTAAAATAAGGAACATAAGAGCTTTAAAACTATTTGCATGGGTAGTGGATTTTGCACCTTCGACTTTTTAGGGATTTATTTTTTAATGAGTTTTCTTGACGATGTTTCTAATTTTCAGCAGAAATGAAACCGCCCAAAATATTTGATCTGACAAAAAAAAAACACTAGAACCGACACAACATGTTTAACATCACAATAAACATACACACTCCCGTGGTACTTTACTTCTCATATTTTTTATTTTAAAGTTACATTTTTATTAAAATCTTCATGCTGAAATCTAAGGAATTATATTCTTCAACTAGCTTTTTTAACAGAAACACACTCTGGGAACTGTTGAGCAATGTTTCAAAGTTTAATAGAATTTAATTTTACTATAAAAAACACCACAATATTCCTATGAATTTATCCCGAAAAGTATAAGATCCTTGTCGAACTTGTTTAATTTTTTTTTTCTGTGGAATTTGAATTGTGGCTAAAATTGTTCATTAACCACAAAATCGATGAAACTCAAGCCCGTTTTATACGATCAGTTCTGTCTCAGTTTTAGTTAAGCTTTCAGTTTTTTTTGTGTATAAATTTAGAATTTCAATATTTTTGTGTTTTTATGCATTTAAATTCTTTAAATTTAAATGTCTCTACATCAAATAATTAACTTATTCCCTAATGATTAACGCGAGTACTTTTAAACAGTCGGGTAAGTGCAATGTATAGTGTTTACTGAAATATCCTGTTCATTTTTCGTGTCTTAAAATTAATTTCTCTTTTGTTCTTTGTATAAATATTTGGACAGATGTAATTTCACAATATAAACAGTTTTTATTCATTTAAATTTGCTAACAGAAATGCATGTATGTATATACCGAAGCAAAAATACACAGTTTAAACACGAAAATGTTAAGGACGTGTTTAATAATGGAAATAAAAATGTACCTTCATGTAAAAAAAACCACTGACTTCCATTCCCAGGGCAGTTAACCTACAAGAGGGAATTGTAGATTCTGGAATCTGGATGATGTTTTATCACACTATAGCGACGACAGTGAATAATATGCATTGAGCAAGCGAAAAACGGAAAATACTATGATGGTGATTCCTGCATCCACTCACGTCACAAGTAAGGGATTTCCATTGCTCTTTGAAGGTAGAGGTTGCATAGTAACTTGCTGGCAGCCGCAGCACTACCTTCTGTTTGTTAGGATGTAGACTCGTTAACAGAGATATATATACGATTTATATACACAATCGTGAGGATAAAAAAAAAATCAAATTTGTGTACTATTTAGAGCTTCTCTCATGGTCCTTAGGAAGTTTTAATTAATATTGACGGAGACTTCTGCAGAAGCATCAGGGCATGTGAGCATGTAATTTGTTGGTCAAAATGAACATCGGTTTTCTGTTTTATTCATTTTTCCTTTGTTTCCTACTCCAATACGTTAAATAAATGAACGTGCATTAGTGTGTGCACACGTATGAAGCGGTTACTCGAGTTAAGTGTGCATAACTGAGGGGTAGAATGTGTGAAATTGTTGAATTGTGATGTTAAGGTCCTTGACTTTAGCAAACATCATTAAAGAAGCAAGTTTCATTTTCAGTTTTCCAGGAAATTATTGAGTCTTAAAATGAGCAACAAGCACCGTGTAACATTTTACCCGGGTACCCCGGTACTCGGATACATGATCGCTATGTTTCGAGTACCCGGGTTAACGGGTATCTGAACACCATGCAAATACCCGGATACCCGGGTATCCGCGTGTACCCGGGTATTGTTTCGGGTACCCGGTCAGAATCAAGAGCTCTAGCTCTCCATAGCTCAATGAACAATTAATTACATCTTTCTTAAATTACTCCACGAAGAACAGATGAATTACGAACAAAATTAAACCAAGACCAATTGTCTTCACCAACCAATCAACAATTGCTAGTATGACATATTAAAAAAGAAGAATTCCATCATTCTCTGTCGACACAAAAAAAAGAGATAGTCAACCGATACTTAACTCTCATGGACCTCCAAGGACCCCCAACTACTCCTTTCAATTGATGGGAAAAATACCGTTCAGTGTATTATATTTCGAAATGTTTAAATTCTCATCGGGAATCCTTTTTTCCTCGTTTTTTTTGTCTCTCCATGCGTTTATTCTACATAACAATATCTTTTGAGGCTTCTTGGAAGTGACGGGACCTATCTATCCCTAAGGCATTTTATTGTCGAAACCTACATAGGTATATCTAATCACTTGGTTTTTTTGCTTTTACAAGATATCAACTTTGACATTGCAATTAATTCTTTTATCACATTTTGTTGCTCTTGTGTCCATCTCAGCCTTTTTGTTTAAACTCTTCTTCCGGCTAGATTGAGTCTAGCTACTTAATTAAATTACAATTTTGTGCTTATCTTTCTGCGTGTATTTTTTTTATTTCGAGTTTTGTTTTTATCTACTGCGGGTGCAATGTGTATTATTTGTATAAATATCTCCTTTTTTCACTGAGTAGGAGACGAAATGGTTGCAATTTTTTGTGCGGTTGGGCAACAGCCATGATACTGTCGCATCGGTTTAAATAGCAACTTGCAAGGATTCTATTATCTGGGAGAATTTTACTTCCTCACAAAAAACTCTGGATCAGTATTTTTTTTCTTCTTGTAATTGAAAAAGTTTTGCATAAACTCAAGGGGAAATCTCTACTATTTACTTTTTTAATTCAGCCAACAACAACCGTGGATTTTTCTTATTAAATTAAATCAAAGGGTGCATTTCAGAGTAGCTAAAAAACTTTTCAATAGGCAAATGAGTAATTTAAAATGAGAACAATTTTTTTCCTGGGAAAAGAATAGAAGTTAATAGAATAATTCCACTGTGATTAAAATATTTATATGTATATGGAAATGCTATGATTTCTTTCTAAACATAGAAAATAAGTATTTACTTTTTAATGCAATACCGGTCAACCGTTTTAATTGCTTCTCTTAAGACCTTACTGTTTTGGCTTACCTACTGCTACTATTGAAACATTCTGGTTTAAACTAGAATAGCCCAAACACTTTCCATTTATTAGCTAAAAACTGATCTAAGACAATTCACACATTCCACAGACACTACTGATTGAATTACAGTGTGCATATGTGAAGCAGCAGATGCCACTGTCACATTGAATTTCTAGACATCATCTTGATAAATGACAGATATTGATAAATGGCAATCCGAACTTGTGAGTAATGCTGTTAATAGCCTGATTTCACTGTCATTAGTTTAAAATTGCAGTCTGATGTCGGTGAAAATCAAACCACCCAATTTATCATAATCGTCCTCGTCTTAATCTATAATTTTTCGTTCTTAAGCAGTTTAATTTTCCTGACGAAGTTTTTACATTTATGTGATTAAGTTAAGCATTTTCCGCTTAGAACGTCCACAATAACTTGTCAAGCATTTACATTTAACCTGAGATGTTCTTACTTAAATTGAAATTACAGACTTACAAAAAATGAAAGTAACCAAAGTGGCGCCCAACGCATCTCTCGCTCCCTTATGTTTTCTTTATAACAGTAATGTCTAACTCAACTGACGATAAAATAAGCAATGATTTTTAGAATGTCAACAACATTTGTCAACAATTATTTGTCATTCGAGCACATTTGAAATAATATTTTTGCTTGTATATTTTGTTCCCCACAATTTGCAGTTGCTATTATAACCATTGACTTACTTACCCTCTATATCAGTTACATGTTGCGAAATCTTGATGATAAGTGCCGCAAAGACATACACACACAAGAAACACGCAGTACCTACCGTACCACTTCAGAAAATATAGGGCTATATTATGCCCATCCCCTGAAATGCTTCAAGCATTTTCGAAATGAAAGAAAAGTTACAACCTTTATTAATGAAAAAGTGTAGCGTTTTTTTCTCCTTTTACTTAAAATTAATTTTGTTACCCCACTTTTTATACCGTTCAACTTGTTGTTTTAAAACACAACATGGTGTTGATATGAAATTGGTTCGTTCGTTACTTGATTGAGAACTGAACTGAATAAGTTTTCAGAGAAATCGGTTTAGCGGTTTTTTGAAAAGATTGAAAGAAAAAACTGAAAAAATCTAACAAAATATGAAAGTATTCATCATTTATTCATGAAAGATATGACAATTTCGGCATAAATTCAACAACAGTTCGAAAAATTTTACAATTGAAAATGAGTTTAAGCTGAAGTTGTCAACAGTTTGATTTTCTATAAACAATTGAATTGTGATTTTTATTTTACTCCTCTGAGAAGTAAATTGTAAAATGGAAATCACGTGCCACGGTCGTGACGATCCCTTGGCTGTAAGAAGAAAATTCTTGCTAAGAATTCATGCGAACATCAATGCATCCAAGATTGTTGAGATATGGTGGCGGACGTCTCTTTTGCCATCAAACACTCAAGCAACGTTCAGTTAACTTTATTTAATCTGCAATATTACGTACGATTGTGCACAATTTTTGTTGTTTGATTTTTATTCTATTCGATGAAGAAACCCCTGAAATTTCTTTGAAATCCAAGAATTTCATGAGTGGTGCAAAATTACTGCCAATAACACTGGTGTTTCTGGTTTGGGAGAAAACATTTCAAAAGCAATGAAAGGTGTTGAAATTTTAACTCAAATCTATTAGTGAATAAAGTTGCCTTATAGTTGTTG
>CAKKXW010001055.1:0-14266 GCA_920937365.1 Sphaerophoria rueppellii | reverse complement strand
ACCCACTATTTATTCTAAAATCTGAAACTTACTTAACCAAAAACTGTAACGCCTGTACTCGCGTCGGTCTGACAGACCGAAAATTAACAAAAAATACAATAAATCTACCTGGCAGGTGGTTTTGCGCCCATCTAATCGAAAGAGAATACTTATTTAGGAAGCTACTCAGAATTTCAAAGAGACAGCGATTTTATGTTTCAAGTAAACTAAGAATTAGTGATTTGTCGGTCTGAGAGACCAATGCGCGAGTATAGGAAGGTTAAAATTAACCTATCTTCCAGACGTCCGCGTCGTCACGAACACCACATAAATGAAGATTGATTGATAGCGCTTTCTTTCTGGTTCATATTGCGCGAGGAATGAAAATTAGAATGAGATTCTCCTGTGACTGAAACTGAGCTGAGATGTTGATTTCATTTATAAATTCTCAAGTGTCTGAGTGAATAACTTAGATGCAGTTATTTTGGATCAATGCTCAGGCACACTCTTATTATTGACTCTCGATGAGAGTCTTGATAGAAATGAAAACAATTCTCTCTAGATTTTTGAAAGAAAAGAGGAGATATCCTACTGCATCCTACAAAGAAAACTATTATTGTTTTTCGCAAAACAAATCATGCACTAAATAAGTTGTCTCAAAAAAAAAAAAAACGGCATTTTCCATTTTGCATAGGTCACGCCAACAATTTAAAACAATTTAACGGCTATCAGATTTTGCCTACCGGGTGCCTATTGTTTCGCTTTTTTACTTGGTCCCCAAACACTTCGTTTTTCACACTACAACTTTTGTTTAATTCGCCAAACTATTTTTTGTTTTTTTTACTTTGTTTTTCGATCACTTCGCCGCATTTTGACTTCGAATTTGTTTCTTTTGTTTTTAGTTGTTTTGCATTTCCGTTAGAAGTGCACTGAGTTATTTGGTTTAAGTTTATCTCGATAACGGTTGTTTTGCCTTTTGTTTAATTTTATTCAAGGTTGTTTTGTCAGTCTAATTGGGATCGATGATAAGAATTTTTAGAGAAGTTTGACCAAAAGCTAAGCAATCAATTCCAAAATATCTGGTGCATAAAGTGTTTAATAATTATTTCGCCCATCGTTTATTTCGTTCTTTTTTTGTGGATGTTAAGAGCTCAAGGGCATGAACAAAAACGAAATAATAAAAGGCCAAGTGAACTTAAGACCAAATAATAGAAAGGCAAAATAATATAAATACGAAGTGAACAAAAAGAAAATAAACCAAAAACGACAATATGATGAAGCGAAACAGGGCTGTCGTTTCAAATTTTCACAGAGGAGTAATTTCAAATTGTAGAGGGGAGTGTTTACTTACTTACTTACTTATGGTGGCGCTAGAGTCCAGGTCGGACCAGGGCCTCACCCAACAAACTTCTCCAGCCAGCTCGGTCCCTAGCTAACTGTCTCCAGTTTCGCACGCCAAGTTGGTTCAGGTCCTCTACTACCTGTGTGCTCCACCGGAGTCGCGGTCTTCCTCTTCTGCGACGTCCTTCCGGATCGGATTCGAAGACTCTACGAGCCGGAGCATTATTGTCCATTCGCTCAACATGACCCAACCATCTAAGTCGTTGGACCTTAACTTTTCTGGCTAGGTCAGTGTCGCTGTACAGCTCGTACAGTTCTTGGTTGAATCTTCGTCTCCATTCTCCATAATGCAGACAGGACCAAAAATCACTCGAAGAATTTTTCTCTCAAAGCAGCCCAAAGCGTTTTCATCAGCACCATACATGAGGACCGGGATGATGAGGGTTTTGTAGAGTGTCACTTTAGTTGCTCGGGAGAGGACTTTACTACTCACTAGCCTTCTAAGTCCAAAGAAGCAGCGATTGGAAAGAGTGATTCTTCGTTTGATTTCAGCGCTGGTGTTGTTGTCTGAGTTGAAAGCGGATCCCAGGGAGACAAAGTCCTTAACTACCTCGAAGTTAAATCTGTCTATGTTGACGTTTGCTTCAAGACGTCGATGTTGGTTGTCCTTTCTTGTCGACAGCATTAACTTGGTCTTTCCCTCATAAGCCACTAGACCCATCTTTCTGGCCTCCGTCTCAAGACTCACAAACAAACGCTCTACTGACATCACTCTTGGTTCTTCCAATTATGTCAATGTCGTCTGCGTATCCTAGTAGCTGGACGGACTTTTGAAAGATTGTGCCTCTGGTGTTGACATTGGAGCATTGCACAATCCTTTCAAGAATGATGTTGAAGAAATCGCATGACGACGCATCGCCTTGTCTAAAACCGTTTTTGACATCAAAAGCGTCCGTTAGGTTTTTTCCGACCATGATGGAACAGCATGAATTTTCCATTGTCATCTTACACAGACGGATGAGTTTTTCTGCCGAAACTAGACATTGCTCTAAATAGTTGGTCTCTATAGACGCTGTCATACGCGACCTTGAAATCGATGAAAAGATGGTAGGTATCGATTTGAAGTTCCTGGGTCTTCTCCAAGATCTGCCGTAGGGTGAATATTTGATCGATGGTGGACTTTCCGGGTTTGAAGCCACACTGATAAGGACCTACCAGGTTGTTGACGAAATGCTTCAAACGTTCACACAGCACGGCAGACAAGATCTTATATGCGATGTTAAGGAGGCTTATACTTTTGTAGTAGGGGAGTATTTACACTACACTATTTAATTGGGTAGAAGAAAAAATAATCGAGTTTTGAAAGCTTTCACAAGTTCGCTCCATTCTGACATACGGATTAATTATTATGTGGTCTGCACTAGACGAGAAATATAACATCGATAAGCTAAAAAGGGTTCAAATAACTGCCTGCATTGGTACTACGGGAGCAATTAGATCTTGCCCAACTGATGCACTCACAGTCATTCTGAATCTTTTTCCCATCGAAAATACCTAGGTATAGGTCGAATAGTTGCAATTTGCACAGGCCACTTGCCGGTCGGATAACATGCCTTGAAGCTTGGTATTTCCTACAGTGAATTTTGTCGCAGCTGCAGGGATACGGGTCAGAGGGAAACACTCCAGCACTTTTTGTGTGAGTGCCCGGCCCTTCTAAATGCAAGAACAATGGCTTTGGGTGGTCCCTTCTTATGCGAACTTAGCGAACTCGCAAATATTAAGATTAAGAACTTGATTTTCTGTCTTAACAAAACCAATTGGATTTAAACATTCCAAATTTCTATTACGCACTGTTAGTACTGTGCGTATCTTTTTATTGGTTATTCTTTTTAAGTAAGTATTCGAGTTTATGGCATCAAAACGGCTCAATTGAAGCACCTCTAGTCTACCTGCCTACCCTTTCACTAATGAATCACTTAACATTTTCTGTATGGTAAAGTTCACCAACGAACAAAGTCTGTTTCCTGCCGAAATTCGGAGTCGGTGATCACAAATTTAAAAACGTTAATAACTAAAATTTTCGGTCGTAATTCTCGCCCTAGGAGACCGGAGGAGGAATCGTGTAAGCTGATTTTTGATAGTTGATAGTCAAATTCAGGAATCAGATTCCACCCCGGCAATAACAAGTCGAGTTGATGTTGCCGTGTCAGTGAGACAGTGGTTAGTTCGAAGTGTCGAAAAAAACACTGGCGACAATTGCAAATGATCGAAATCAGTCAATTTCAATTCTATGGCGTTCTGAATAGCCAGCGTTATCGGACCATGATTACCGTTTACGATGGTGATACAAGGCAAAAAGCAGACTTCACAATCACTTTATAGTATTTTGAAGTATAGCGGAGTACGGAAGTACATTGAACGCAAAGGGAGTACAAATACTCCTTTGGTAGTAGTTTCGGAAGCGCTGAAGCGAAGTATATATTGAGCGAAATAAAGGAAAACGAAACAAATAAAAAACAAAACAACAAAAATACGAAACAAATAAATGGCAAATCGACTTTGACGAAATAATCAAAAAACAGATATTTGAGGCGAAACAAACCATACCCTTGCCTACCCCATAGTCATTGTTGTTTTGAAGTATTGCGGTTTTTTTCCCTAATACATAGTGTGAACGATTTTTAACTCAGTCAGTTCATTTTGGTCAATTAAAAAAGTCTAAGTCATTGTATCAAGCGTTCATTAAAGATTTTTCCACTTGAGGTCGAACGAAGAAGTACAGCGATTGGGTTCTGTTGTCGCTTGGTTAACTAGCATCTGATTTTGTGATGATTTCAAATGTTACACACATCAAAGAGACGAAGAGTGGAAAATACATTTTGAGTACAAAGGTTGGTGACATTATGAACCTTCATCAAGGATTAACTTCAAAATATGCTTCGAGTTCGAGTTTAAACAAAATTTAAAAAAGCATTTGTTGAAGAAGAAGAAACAAGATCAATTTTGAAGCATTTTCCTTATTAACACGACACCTTGATATAGTTTTTGAAGCTCTGAAGAAAGCTATGCATCTGTTGTCCATCGGACCCGGACTGTTTACAGTCTCTGATTTTTAAGAAAGTAGTATAGTAGTCACGCTTTTTGGTTTACTAGGCTACGTCAACATCCTGGTACATCAGTGAATTTTTCTCTCTGAAGTGCTGATCCTCAAAAAAGCAGATCCCCTGAACTGCCCCAACTACAGAGGTATAAGTCTCCTAAACATCGCCTATAAGTTCTTATTTGCCTTATCTTATCAACAACCTGGTAAGTCCTTATCAGTGTGGCTTCAGACCCGGAAAGTTCACCATCAAATATTCACCCTACAGCAGATCTAGGAGAAGACCAGGAACTTCAAATCGATACCTACCACCTTTTCATCGATTTCAAGGCCGCGTATGGCAGCGCAGCGTCTATAGACACCAACTATATAGAGCAATGTCTAGTTTTGGCATTCCAGAAAAACTCGTCCACCTGTGTAAGATGACAATGGAAAACTCACGCTGTTCCATCATGGTTGGAAAAAACCTAACGGACGCTTATGATGTCAAAAAAGGTTTTAGACAAGGCGATGCGTTTTCATGCGATTTCTTCAACATCATTGTTGAAAATATTTTGCAAAGCTTCAACGTCAACACCAAAGGCACAACCTTTCAAAAGTCCGTCCAGCTACTAGGAAACGCAGACGACATTGACATAATTGAAAGAACACAGCGTGATGCCAGTGGAGCGTTCGTGAGTCTCGAGATGGAAGCCAGGAAGATGGGTTTAGCGGTTAACGAGGGCAAGACCAAGTTAATGCTGTCGACAAGAAAGGACTACCAACATCGACGTCTTGGAGCAAACATCAACATAGACAGAGGTAGTTAAGGACTTCGTTTACTTAGGATTCGCTGCTAACTCAGACAACAACACCAGCGCTGAAATCAAACGAAGAATCACTCTTGCCAAACGCTGCTTCTTTGGACTTAGAAGGTAATTGAGTAGTAAAGTCCTCTGCGGAGCATTTTAAGTGACACTCTACAAAACTCTCATCATCCCGTTCCTAATGTATGGTGCAGAGACATTGACCATAACAACATCTGATGAAAACGCTTTGGGCTGCTTTGAGAGACGAAGATTCAACTAAGAACTGTACGAGCTGTACAGCGGCACTGACCTAGCCAGAAAAGTTGAGGTCCAAGGACTTAGACGGTTGGGTCATGTTGAGCGAATGGAAAATAATGCTTCGGCTCGTAGAGTCTTCGAATCCAACCCGGAAGGATGTCGCAGAAGAGGAAAACCGCGACTCAGGTGGAGCACACAGCTGGTAGAGGACCTGAACAAACTTGGTGTGCTAAACTGGAGACAGCTAGCTAGGCTCATGTCCGAACTGGACTGAAGCGCCACAGTAACAATTCCCCGTTCTTATTTATCGTTCAGTCTTCGTTAACTCTTCAACAATTTCTTGAGTGCGCGTAAGAAAGAGGGGCTCTTAAATAGTATGCCGACTCTGAACGGTCTATGAAGGATCTCAGCCTGTGAGATTGCAGTCTTCCATCGTGATCGGTCCCTGGCATGTACTCTTCAGTCGCCGAAACCAAGCGCTCTTGCATCCGCTGTCACTTGTTCTTTGTACCGTAGGTTCGGCTTTCCTTGCCGTCTGGAACCTGGGGGCTGGGATGAAAAGGCTTTCTTGCCTGGAGCGTTGTCGAGCATTCGCTCTATGTGGCCGAGCTAATGTAGTCGTCTTCTCTTGGCCTTCTGGACTAAATCCACATCTTGGTACAGCTCGTTCAGTTCTCGGTTGAACCTACTTCTCCATTCACCATCATTTTTCTTTCGAAAGTGCCCAGTATCAATTCCCCTTCTCTACATTTAGTCCAGCACTCGACGCCGCCGTGGAGTAGGACTGGTCAAATCAAAGTTTTGTGTAGCAGACACCTAAGCAGCAGCGGTTCGCTAGGGTAATTCTTCTTCGGTTCTCCACTAAGGTGTCGTTTGTGGGATTGATGTTTGTTCCAAGGTAAGTGAACCCCTTAACTACCTTGAAATTGTTTGTACCAACAGTGACGTTTTGTCCTAGGCGGCGGACAGATGTTGCTTTGTTTGTTGATGGCATGTACTTTGTTTTGTCCCTATTTTTTTCAAGACCGCAACGAGTTTCGTCTGTTTTTCAATCGCTGTGAAGGCCTCGGCCTTGGATCGACCGATAATGTCAATGTCATCCTCATAGCCTAGAAGCTGGGTTTTCCGTGCTCACACCTGCCATTGCGCACTATCTGCTCCAGGACAATGTTGAAGAAGTCATATAAACGCTGCGCATGTTTGAAACAACTGGAATGAGCTGTTACCTATTTGCAAACTGCACTGTGTATTGTTTAGCGTCACAGCTGGATCAGTTTTTTTGGGATCCCGAATTCAGACATCGTCATCATAAGTTCTTGGCCGTCGATGCTATCATACGCAGATTTAAAGTCGATGAAAAGATGGTGGATTTCGACTTGAAATTCGTTGGTCTTTTCCAGGATCAGCCACAGTGTGAGCATTTGGTCTATCGGTGTTCTGCCTGGCCTAAAGTCACACTGGTACGTGCCGATTTTTGTCTTGCAGAACGGTTTAAGACGCTCACACAGTACTTTGGATAAGATTTTGTATGAAATATTAAGCAGGGATATGCCACGGTAGTTTTTGCTTGACATCGGATCGCCTTTTTTGTAGATGGGACGCTTTTCGACCAGTCAGTGGGCATGCATTCTTCCTCCAACACTTTGTTGATGACCTGGTGCATGCGGTTCATCAATACACCTCCTCCACATTTAAAGAGTTTCGCAGGTATGCCATCCGACCCGGCGGACTTGTTATTTTTTAGCTTTTGGCTCTTTCTACCTCTTCTGCGCTGGGGGCTGGGACTATGTCTCCATTAACTCTTTCGTCCTTAGCTCGCTTGACGTTTTGCGCATTTAGCAGCTGTTGGAAGTGCTGCTTAAAAATATCTACAATTCCCTATTATCCGAGGCTGGTGGAGGGGTTGTTAGCCCCTCGCACTTACCTCCAAATTTGTAGGGTCATTGGTTAAGTGTTTCTGTTTCTCCGTTTTGCACTCGCGCTTACAAGTTTCGCAAGTTATATCTAGTGATATAACCAGTCCCCGATGGTTACCACTTGGAGGTAAAGTTAGCACTTGATGTGTAGGAATATGTCCATATGTTCAGACCCCTTCAAGTCTGTGTCTGAAAAATTTATT
The DNA here is from genome assembly GCA_920937365.1 of Sphaerophoria rueppellii. Lineage (NCBI taxonomy): Eukaryota > Metazoa > Arthropoda > Insecta > Diptera > Syrphidae > Sphaerophoria > Sphaerophoria rueppellii. Next base: position 6,681 of record CAKKXW010001055.1, on the reverse strand, counting down.
TTAAGTTTAAAATACAGTGTCACTGTCACAATCACAAGGCGATTGGGATGTTTTCCCATTCATGCTGAATTGCCACTTTTAACAAATAGTTTTAAACTCATTTGATAGAAATTTCGAAAATATAAATTTTCATTTTTAAAAATAACACGCAATTAGTTTTTGGTTTAAAGAAAGGACATTAATGTGCGGAAAACTTAGTTTCACCTTGATTTAAATCGCACTGTGTAGACCCAAGATATTCATATTTCTACATCAGATTAGCGATGATCTTGAATGTCGCGCCATTCTCTACTTAACTAGACATAAAAGTAATTTTCTTATTTTTTTCCAAATTGATTAAATTATGGCGACAACATCCACAACAACACCCTAACAAACCAAAGAAAAAGAGAAAAAAAAATTACTACACAAAGAAACACACCCTCGCGCTGTTGGCGCTGTTGTCTCCCCAAGCAAAATTGTATACGCAACTTGTTTATATAATAAAATGCATAAGAAATTAGAATTAAGATAAACAAATTAGAACAAGTTCATTAGCCCAGATTTATAAATTAATTTGCTTATTGCATTTGGCATGCGTCAAAGTTAGAACGCGCTTAGACTCCCATACTAGGCAATCAAAATGCACATTTTTCGCTTTTTATCAAACACTCGCCCATTAATTTAGTTATTAGAGCGCAAACCATCCACCCACAATACTATACATTTCACTACCGGGGCGACTGCTACACGAGCGCACTGACGGACGACGGACAAACGATGTGACTGTCAATTTATCGAATCTGACAGCTAGTCAGCATAGCTCGGATTCCGTATCTGAGACTTTTTTTTCGTATTCCCTTTGGAACTAATTTAAGATTTAAATTCAATCTAACAAGTAAGAACCGCTCGTAACTGGTGCATGGCGGTTAATCAATACAACGACCGATCGACACGACGACGAACGGCTGGTGTCGACGACGCAAAGCTCGGCTTGCTCGAGAGTCGAGAGTGGCGACCGGCAGTGCGTAGTTTTAACAACAAATGTGGTTTCATGATTATTTTTCTCTTAATTCTGCTGCGACAGAATAATGAAAAAAACACCAACAACAGCAACAAAATCAAATTGCATGTTCGCTTGCGATTCAGCATGCAGCGTGTTGAAATTGATGCATAGGAAGGTAACAATTAAATCCACTAAATCAATCATAAGAAATTAATAAAAATTTGCATTTGTATAAATTACTAAATTTGAATAAAATTTAACATTTTTTTTGTAAATAAATAACAAAAATGAGGAGCGGGTGTATTGTTTATTAATTTAATATTAAATTTGTTTTCCTCAAACATGCAAACAAGACAAATTAATTTACAAGTGAAAAGCTTTAAAAAAAAACGCGCAATGAAATGAAAACAACAATAGACGAAGAATTAATTTGCGTTCTTGGATGGAAAAAACGTTTAAATGTTTGTTATTCTACGACCAAGTGTCAAAACAAGGGGCAATTATTGCCACTGTGGTTAATTTTTACTAAGTCATGTGGTCGTTATACTGTTATAGTCGTTAAGAAAAAAACACAATATTGTTCGGTAAAAATGTTTGTTCACGCTATCTGTCGTTAGAGGTTTTGGACAATTTGTAATACCTGCTGCATTTATCAGGGCCCGATCTAGCTTTTCTGCCGCTCTAGGCAAAAATATTATTTGCCGCCCTTTGAAATCAAACCTTAAAAGGCATGAAAAGCTATTTCTACTGTATTGATTTAACTTAGGGGCATATTGCTGTTCGTTCTGTTAAATCGAATGCTATTGGATGTGTATTTCCCAAAAATTCTTAAAACTAGTTTTTTCCAATTGTACAACAATATATGCTGCATATTTTTAATCATTGCATTATGAGTTGTCAGTTTCCAGTTAGCTGGAAGGCTGCTAAGAAGCCTGTTCCTAAAAAAGTGAGCCCTTCGAGCCCATCCGATTTTAGACCCATAAGTTTGCTGCCATTTATGGCTAAGGTTTTTGAAAAAATTATAGCCAATCAAATTCAATCATACTTGATTATGAACAATAAAATACCTAAATGGCACTCAAGGTTCAGAACTCAACATAGCTGTGAAACAGCTGTTATTAAACTTCTGACATCCGTGTTGCTTTAGATTCTAGTTCTATCAGTCTGTTGACATTCCTTGATTTTTCCAAGGCAATTGATAGCATAGACCATTCATTTCTTTTGGTAAAACTAAAAAATAAATTCAATTTTTCAAATAATTCTCTTTGCTTGGTTAGTGAATACCTCATGAATCGTTCTCAGACGGTGGAAACTGGAATGGGATTGGCTGATCCATTTTGTATGAACTCGCTGGTGTTCCTCAGGGCTTGGTGTTGGGACCTCTTCTGTTCTCCATATTTATTAATGACCTTCCTGAGGATGACAGTTCTGATTCTAAAAAGAAGATAATTCCCTTCTGATTTTAAAACCAGAATGTGGCGGAGCAAAAATAGACCATACATTCAAATAAAGGCCAAAATTAGACTAACTGCAACAAGAGCATCTCGTTTTCTGAGCAAAATTAAGACAAAGGAGGAACTAAACGCCACCAAATTAAAACATGTCAAAAAGCAATCATTTATGAATTGTGACGAAGATTATATGTATGTATATTATATAAGGTTCAAACCATTCCAATAAATAATAAAATTTTTCTACAACATGGCAACGGCATGCAGTCCTATCTGCAAGTTTTCAAATTGAATCGAATATAGACAAATTGTATTTTTGTACTCCGAAAAACTAAATTGTATCGAATTTTCCATATCAGGTTCAAATAGTCCTAGTCTTCTCTCTCTCTCTCTCTCTTATTGATGAAAACGCTCCCATTTTAAATGAATTGAGCGGCGCATGAGGCACGACGCACGAGCACAAACACAAAAATATTCTTAAGATCTCAATTGTCAAGTAAGAAATGTGTACCTAGTTGTTATGTAGGAAAAGAGAGAAAAACACTCTCAGTCGGGGATGGGGACTTTATTTGTGTAGTAGCATTTGTAATAAAAACAGTCATTAATTTTGTTCAAACCATCGATTTAGCCGCCCCTAATTTTTGCCGCCCTAGGCAATTGTCATGCCCCGTTTGCCCCCACCTGGATCGGGATCGAAAGGTCGAAGCGGAGTAGGCTGCTACTACTAATTACCCTACAACGAAGGAGTTTTTCCACCGAGGGACAGCAGCGAATGAATTTCTTCTTTGAAATCAACGGTGGCGTCTTCAGTTCCAGTTAGGCCGAACTACTTGGTGGCCTTTACGGTCTACTTCGACTTATTTGAAGCCCAGGCCGTAAAAGGAACGGTTTTTCCGGCTCTTGGAGTCACATCAAGTGCCTGGTACTCCAGGTTGGGGGTTGTGCGTTGGGGTAACTTCCCGACCACGTAGAAAAGAATTTAGTAGCGAAGCAACAACAGGCCGAATAAACTACTGACGACCCATGCCAGTGTATAAAGGACAACGAATTTCGGATATGCACGTGGAATGTAAGGTTCTTTAATAGACCGCGTGCATCTACAGAAACGAACTGTTTTGGCAAACTTGGTCTAGTTTTGGCAAACTCGTTTGCATGTCCAAAATGACGATGGATGAATCAAAAAAGGATTCAGACAAGGAGATGCACTTTCATGCGATTTCTTGAGCATTGTTCTTGAGAACAATGACTCTAACATAAACAAGGTTGGTAGGAAGAACACAACTTGATGTCAATGGTGTTTTTGTAAGAATTGAGACAGAAGCGATAAAAATGGGTTTAGAGGTAAATGAGGCCAAAACGAAGTATATTCTGTCTTCGAGGAAGGACACCCAACACCGGCGACGCGACGGCTCGGACATAAAGTCACACTAGACGCATATAACTTCGATGTAGTAGAGGAGTTTGTCTATATCTATAAAAAAAATAAATAGAGTGGCGCGACAGCTCTTGAAGAGCCAAGGCCTGAGTGACTTACTCTCATCAACAGTTCTCTAGGTGCTTGTGAAGAATTGAGGGGACCTACAATTTAACGCCGATTCCGAACGGCAATGTTGAGAAGCACTTTTTCATGACAGATGATACTTTTGGAAGTTTTGTCACTTCTTCGCAAGAGGCAGTGTCCGTGAAAGATGAAATAAAAACTTTGGGCCCGAGTAGGATTCGAACCCACGACGTTCTGCTTAGCAGCCAACGCACCTAACCGCTAAGCTACGGACACTACTGTCTATACATACCTCCGCTATTAACACGGGAAATAACACCAGCTACGAGATCAGACGAAGAATAACTCTTACTAATCGTTGTTTCTTTGGGCTTGGACAGCAATTGAGTGGAAAAGTCTTCTCTCGATCAACTAAGGTAAAACTATATAACACCCTCATCATGCCAGTCCTGCTGTTTGGCGCAGATGCATGAACCTTGACAAAATCGCATGAATGCGCCTTTGACAGTTTTGAGAGGAATGTTCTTCGGGGATCTTCGGTCCCGTGTGCATTGATGATGAATGGAGAAGATGATTCAACAGCAGACTTAACGGGTTGTACAACGACAAGGACCTAGCCAGAAGGGTCAAGGTTCAAAGACTGTTATTTTTGTCATTTAGAGCGGATGGACACCAATACTCTTGCCCGGAAAGCCTTCGATACTTTATCGAGGGACGTTAGCTTAGGTAAGGTTAGGTTAGGTTATATGGGCTGATAGTTCATTTTGTTACCGTCACACTAAGATCAATGCTGATTCCTTGTGATACCCTGAAGTATTGTAACTTCTGAAAAAGTGATTTGCCATTTGGTGGATTTGACAAAGTTCAGTAGGTGAATGCCTGGAAGTTCAGATAGTTCTTCTAGTTCATTAAAGAAAAAGTTGCATAAAAATCTATATCTAGCATGGCAGAGTGCTCTTCCTCATTGCTGCAGCCTCTACATATGTCGTCTGTACTAAGCCCCATCTTTTTTTTCTAGTCGTAATAAGCCAAGAGTATTCTGGTGTTACAAATGATATTCAATGATATTTCTACTAACTTTTCTTTTAAATTCACATTGAGGGATTCTGATGTTATAATCTATGAGAGACGGATCAAGTACCGAGACTTTTCTTGCATGCTCATCCGCTTTTTCGTTTCCCGGCACAGCAATGTGACCCGAGGGACGTAGAAATAGAGGAAAACCGCGACTCAGGAGGCGCACCCAAGTGAAAAATTACCTTAATCAACTTGGAGTGCAAAATTGGAGACAGTTAGCTAGGGACCGAGCTAGGTCCTCTACCATCTGTGTGCTCACCTGAGTTGCGGTGCCGGAGCATTATTTTCCATTTCCTCAACATGACCCAACCATCTAAGTCCTTGGACCTTAACTTTTCTGGCTAGGTCAGTGTCGCTGTACAGCTCATACAGTTCTTGGTTGAACGCAGCTCAAAGCGTTTTCATCAGATGTTGTTATGGTCAATGTCTCTGCACCATACATGCGGACCGGGATGATGAGAGCACTTCATATCGAAATATTGACAATCGGGGTTAACATTTTCGAGCTATTTCAAATGTATGCTTCACTCCATTTTTCAAGGCAATTCTGGTTTCAAAAGGACTAAAATCACAACGCAATATCGTCTTTAAGAGGCCGTCCATAGAATCCGTCAGTGCGTCAACGTTGAGGATTTCAACTGACAGGACAATAGAATATACATTTTCTTATGAAACTCGTCCCATAAGCAACGCATGTAACGCATACGACGGATAGAGTTGGTTAACTTTCTACTTTTTGCGTCCGTTGATCCGTTGACAACTGAATTTGACTAGCAGTCAATTCAATGTCCACAGCAACACGGAAAAGCACTAAATTATCAAAATTTTGTGCAAAAAAAATACTTTTGTATCGAACAAAAATTTCTTCCCCGACCTTTTCTCGCAAAATTAATATCGTTATACTACAATTTTTCAAAAGAAATACCAGAAGAAAGATAGTCTCTAAGTTAAAATGGATCTTTTCAATGAAAGCGGCAACCATACATCTGAGCCACAGTAAATCCATCTTTCCTTGCGATAAGCACTAATATTTATCCCCTTGAAAAATAACTGGACGTCTTGCGAGAGACAGGACAAACAGAGAAATAGTCAACAATATCGTAACTCTGGCTGCCATAAATCTACAAAATCAAGACAAACCCGCCATCATCATGTTAAAATTAAGATAAAATCTCGGATGAAACTCCCACGTGCTGATTATTACTGGTTATTGTTACAATTTAATAATTTAAAATTGTTTTTTTGACCTTGTCAATGGCGCAAACAGACAAAAGCAAAAACACAAACAAAACAAAAGCGCATCAAAATCGCAAAGATCGTGTGGAAATTCATCAGGAGGCTTTGATTGATGTTGAGTCTTGAGTCTTGAGTAAGCACGCAATGATGATGACAGGATGCCTTTGACATTGTCTCTGAACTCTTGCCGACTCAAGATTGACAGAGAGGTTGATGGGACACGCTTGCCGCAATCATTCAATAGAGTTACGATCAACATGGTGGGCGGAAGTGACAAAGAGAAGTACTTTCATTTTTTATCTTGTTTTTTTTTTTTTTTTTTTGTATTCTATCCTCGAACCACAGTGTTTTCGTTTAATTCTTTGTTTTGTTTGTCATTTTATTATTGAACTCGCAACAATTAACGGTAATTAGGTGTATGAGGCTTTGAT
>CAKKXW010001054.1:1121-14271 GCA_920937365.1 Sphaerophoria rueppellii | reverse complement strand
AAAAAGGAAGGATTTGTTGCATTGATAGGTATTATGTTCGAGCAAAAGTACTGCGTGAAATGCATTGCGGTCTTTTGGTTTGAGATTTTGGTTTTCTCACTACCCTATAAGCCAATTATTGCTTTCTGCTTATGTTCTTGAGATGAAGCACTCTAGTTTGAGAATTGTAAAGTAGATTCTCAGCGGTAATGTCCTTTGACGATTTTGAGACAATTGGAAATAAAGTAAAGCCATTTCCACGATCGGGTTTACGTTTGAAAGATGTTGATTGCCGATCAAGGTAACTTTGGTGCTGAAAAGAGAAAAAACTTGTCACATATTTGTCCTTTGGTAAGCTTCCAAAAGAAATCATCCAAACAACAAACACTTTAATAAAATTAAATACAAAGAAGCAAGAAGGTGCGACCCACTCATGCACCTTATTCATTTGTTGTGTTTGTTGTTGAATGCCTTTGGTTTGCAGTTTGATGTCTCCTAATGTCCTCCTTCACAGCACTCAAAGAAACTTTAAGGAAGGAAAAGTTATTACACAAAATCGACCCCAAATCGATATTGTAATGGGGTTAGACGTTAGAGTGTCGAAAATTGCGTAAGTAAGGATTTGCACAAGGAAATCACTTCGTATATGCCCGACGACTGAATGAAATACTAACACAATGGAAATATTTACAAATATTTACTCAGTCGTGTTTTTTTCGGTCATCAAATGACGAAAATGTTTGTTGATTGAACAATATAATGGATGTTCCAAAGACATATATACTATAATAACGAAACCCAGCTGAATTCTCGTCCTTAATGCAGAGCATTAGGATTGACGGAAGTCTTGACGACACGACAGTCTAATCCATTCAAAATACAGAACTGTTGTTCTGCATTGTTTTGTGGATATTTTGATCATATGAATTTTAGGAAACAAATATCCCTTCCGGTCAGATAAATGTTACATTCGGATTATTTGTTTGTCTTTAGAAGAAACACGCATGGAATTTCCTTATGTTGAAACCTTCTACCTTCGTTTGGTTGGCCTTGGCACGAAATTCAAAACCAGGACCTTCCGCAAAGGATATAACTTACTCCACATAATTATGTACAACGTCCATTTTCCTCAGCCGGATGAGATGGAAGTATAAGAATTTTATTTACATTCCAATTTGTCATCGATACTGCAAAATTTTGTATTCTTAGGGATGTTTGAAGAAGAAATCTAGAAAACGTTTAGCTTGCAAGAAAAGATCACATATACCTTTGTCTTCCTAAGAAAATACCAATACCCTTGGGGGATGTTATGGGATTCGTATATTTCCGAAGAAACCCAACAAGAATGTCCTTAATTTTGTGTCTGAAAAGATCGAAAATACATAGAATATTTAAATGACGGCAGACAGACTATATGAGAGCTTTAATGGAGATGAACTCTCGCAGTTACAATTCCCTTAAGGATTGACCTTCATGACAAGGCTGAGAGATATCGTCGCATGGTTTGGATATTGAATCGAATGGTGGAAGTAAAGAGATTCTGTACGTATACAAAATTTAAATTAGCTAAAAATGTATTCTAGTCACGATTGATTGCTTTGCTTAATGGTTTCTTTGCCCATGACAATGGGTTTTATTTTATGGTCAACGTTTTTGACCATTTTCATCAATTTTTTTGATGAGGGAACGGAAGTTCCTTAAAGAGTTTCTTTTTTTTTTTGTGAGAGAGGGGGCAAGCGTATTTGTTGGCATTTTCAATTAACATGATTAAATGATTTTGCTTTATGGGAAAACGTGCAAGCTGCTCAAATAGAAGCATAATATTGTCCACTAAATGACCGATGAGTTAAAATTATTTATTACCAATCTGTCTTTTGTTTTACGATCGAGACAAGGCAAGTAATTAATTTATTTAATAACAGATGATGGAACTCTGTGCTTTTGAATAAAATAACAAGACGTTTTCGACAACAATCTGATATTATATTATTATGTCCTTATCGGCGTGGCTTCATAACCGGAAAGTCCACAATCGATCAAATATTCAACCTGCGGCAGATGTTGGAGAAGACCCAGGAACTTCAAATCGATACCTACCATCTTTTCATCGATTTCAAGACCACGTATGACAGCGTCTGTAGAGACCAACTATATAGAGCAATGTCTAGTTTCGGCTACCCAGAAAAACTCGTCCGTCCCCCCGTCTGTGTAAGATGACAATGGAAAACTTACGCTGTTCCATTATGGTCGGAAAAAAACCTAACGGACGCATTTCATGTCAAAAAGGTTTTAGACTAGGCGATGCACTGTTATCCGATTTCTTCAACATCATTCTTGAATATATTGTGCAAAACTCCAACGTCAACAATCTTTCAAAAGTCCGTCCAGCTACTAGGCTACGCAGACGACATTGACATCATTGGAAGAACACAGCGTGATGTCAGTCGCGGTCAACGAGGGCAAGACCAAGTTAATGCTGTCAACAAGAATGGACAGCTTACCTTACCTTGACGTCTTGGAGCAAATGTCAACGTAGACAAATTTAACTTCGAGGTAGTTAAGGACTTCGCCTACCTAGGATCCGCTATTGACTCAGACGACGGCACCAGCGCTGAAATCAAACGAAGAATCACTCTTGCCAATCGCTGCTTCCTTGGACTTATAGAAGGCAGTTGAGTAGTAAATTCGTCTCCCGAGCAAAAAATTCTTCGAGTGATTTTTGGTCCTGTCTGCACAAATGGAGAACTGAGACGAAGATTCAACCAAGAACTGTGCGAGCTGTTCAGCGACACTGACCTTGCCAGAAATGTTAAGTTCCGACGACTTAGATGGTTGGGACATGTGGAGCGAATGGAAATCAATGATCCGGCACATAGAGTCTTCGAATCAAACCCAGAAGGACGTCGCAGAAGAGTAAGATTGCAACCCAGGTGGAGCACACGGGGGTAGAATACTAACTTGAACTAACTTGGCGTGCGAAACTGGAGACAGTTAGGTAGGGACCGAGCTGGCTGGTGACGTTTGTTGGATGAGCCCCTGGTCCGACCTGGGCTGTAGCGCCACCATAAGTAAGTAAGTAAGTAACAGGACATTATGGCCCTAAGATTGCAAGGGAAACGATTTCAATTCAATGGTGGCGCTATTCGCTTGGAAGTAAGGTGATGATGATTATGGTTATCATAGGTGCCCGAAGTTTTTTGACATGACAGAAGCAAATAGTATTAAACATTTTTATATTTGTATCGATTGTAAGACCTTTTTTGCTACAATTTGAACTGTGCCCACAATTTATTCAAAAGCTCAACATAATCCCAAATCTTTCCCATAAGGATATCAGATTATGTTGAGCCTTCTCTTGATATGATGTATGAAGATTTATTTAATTTTATACAAGAAGGCTCTCTAGCCTCTAAATATAACTTGTCTGTGTAAAAAATAACAACGAAAACAATCCGAAAAGCTTTGACGAACGTGACTTTAAGCTGTTTAAATCTCAAGCATGTAAGCGAATTGCTTTGCAGTTCTTCAAATCCTCTCCATACAGAACAACTGACTGTTAGCCACATTTTGTTTTTGTTCATTTTTTTTGGTATTGCTTTGAGGTACAATCTTTTTTATCTTGTTTCTTGTGGGCATGGTTTCTAAAAATAAAATGGCCTTTAAATAAAAAAAAAATGATAAATGAAGGTTGGGCTTACTGCCTCAGAATCTGATGTATCCACATGGACTAATCTATGCTTTTAATAACTGAAGAGAAAATACAAATTTGCAAGTTTTCATGTCTTGTTGTTTTTTTCTTTTTGAGGATTTGTTTTTATTTGTGGTTTCAGCTTTTCTAAACATTTTGGAAGGATATGATATTTGGGTTTGGACTATGTTTTTCAGAATAATTCAGTAATTTGTCAGATTTTAAGAGAAAGGTTTCACTATCAACCCATCTGGATACGGCGAGATGGCTGTATGTTTTCCTAAAAATCGAATTTTACCCGCACTTGGTACCTGTCTCCCTTGTACGCTATAAGGGTTATGCCCAACAGGAAAAAAAAATAAGAATGCACTAAATCAACGGCTTAGCAGATTATTGATGAGAAGAGAGATAAACGTGTATCCACCGATTTAAAAATTCTGAAGTACCTACACACCATGATAGAGTAGTTTTGCAATATGAATGAGGTTCGAACTTTAACTAAGACGCAGAAGTTCAACACAAGTTTAAGACTACAAAACGAATCTTGAAGTGAGTAAGTGAGTGATCTACGCAATATCGTAGTGAAACAAGCCATTTCAAGGCTACGATGAATAAAGTTCCACTTCGTTCATAGGGTTATTCGTTCAAGATAAACTGCATGATTCATGAAGTGGGATTAGTTTCTGAACTGTTCGAAGCAGTAGGGATGGTTCGATGAATTCTTCTTTTTCTTCGGTCCCTACGCTCCTTAACAATGGCACTACAGTTGTTAGCTCTCCTGCGAAAGGTAACCTTTTTCCTAGGCAGTTCGTTTCCAACTCTTCGCTGACAGAGAGTGTCATGACTCCTCCAGTTCTTGTCAATAATTCCATGGGACAAATTTTCTTCCGCACTCATGTTGAGAGAGTCCTTAAAGATCTCAACATACATAAATCCGCTGGTCCGGATGGTATCCCCACTATTATTCTGAAAAGGTGTTCTTCCAGGCTGGAAAACCCCTTGCGTAAGCTTTTCCATCTATCCTATTCTCCTGGGCTCGTTCGAGCAGTTGGAAAACAGCATTTGTTAAGCCAATTCCAAAAAAGGCGAATATTCTTCTCCATCCAATTATCGTGTATGCATCTGTGAAACCGAACATCTCGAGATTCTCGGTATGTGTATCACTGACCACATATTGTGGGGCGAGCACATATGCGATGTTGCCAAAAATGCTGCAAGATGTTTGAGTTTCTTAATGTGGCGCAAGATTTTTTCCTCCCCTTCTGATCTGGCTATTATCTAAAAGACTTATGTCTGTCCAAGTCTTAAGTAGAAGTCTTATCTCTATGGCTATGGTGCTCAATGCTACATACTTAAGCCTCTTGGACGGTAAACAAAAAAGAAGTTTTAAGAATGGTTGGTGAGTGAGACATAACCTTCGTTGGACCGCCCCGTCGTAATATTTCGTGTATCTCTTAATCTCTATTCTATCGTTACTTTTATGGAAGTGCTCTAGTGAAATATCCAGTTGCATTCCTCCCCTTATACAATTCGCTCGTAATACTTGCAGCTCTAAGAATGTGCATAAGTTTACCCTCGAGGCCAACTTTGGACGTTCTCTCAAGTATAGAGGATCGCTTTTTAGCCATACTACACGGATGTGGAACTCCCTTCCACACTCTCAATGTTCAGGAATTTGAGACCAATGTACACCGGCATCTCCTTTCCAACCTTTTTCCAACTTCCTTAGGCACTCACTGTGTCTTTGGCGTTATAAGGGTACAAAAAAACCCCTTGTGTGTTTGATTATGAAAAAAAAAAAAAAAAAAACAGAATACAGCCCTTAAGAACGGTGCATCTCGAAAGCAAGCAAAACAAATGACTGCATGTTACAAGAACCCAAGTTTTTTCCTTGCAGGATTCAATACCCTTTTTCGGGATTTATCACTTTTTTGGAATTTTATTCCGAAATTATTGTTTCGTATTCGATTAAGCAAAATTGTTATTCTTTTGACTGATTTCACTAAAAAGGAATTTCTTATATGGAATTATTTGAACGAAGAGTTATTTTGCTTCGTTCTCCATGATTCTCAGAATTTGGTGTCTGCTAAAGTTTGTGTTTTTGAAAAGTGTGTGGCGATAGCGATCTCCTTAATTCTCATAACTTCAAGTGACAATTGTAATGGTTAGGTTAGGTTTGAGTGGCTGTCTATATATTGTTGACTCTCTTAGCCCCAAGGGTTTTTCAGATTCCACAAAAGTAAGTTTCTCAAGGCAGAGTTATGAACTTAAACAAATCATTTTGTACTTTTAATGGAGCTGGGATTATCGAAGAAGGGGTTAACGAGATAGGTATTCCTTCTATTATAGAGTGCTGAACATTTAATAAGAAGGTGTTTTACCGTTTCCTTGTTCTCGCCTCGTCCAAGTAATTTCTACAGAAGTTATTAGTGTAGACCCCCAGACTCATAGCATAGGTAGACATGCTATGACTCTGAAGGTCTGAGGCAGTGTCCTGTTATTGTTATGACTACAATTGTCTTTGTCTGCTCAATAAAATCAAGTCTTTTGCCCGTTTCAGGTGTATGCTTGGCCATATTTGTTTGGTTGCTAGGCAGGTGGTACCCTGTGACTATCTAGCATTCGCTGATTCTAGAGCATATTGTTTGAGAAGCTATTTGCATGAAGCTAGTGGTGTTTCTATTTTATGTCTTTGTCTAACAGTGGGCAGAAGTGTTCCGTTTTTGGCAAGTTCATCAGCTTTGCAGTTTATAGAAATGTTAGTGAGGCCCGGCACCGAAATGATGTGAATGTTAAACTGTTCTGTCATCTCGTTCAGAGAACATTGATAGTCGTGAACTGTGATAAAGTTTGTGAAGAGAGACGTGGGAGATTTGATAGCGGCTTGCCTGTCCGAGAAGATACGTATATCCTTATAAGATATAACGTTTTCTTTGAACCAGGGTAATGCCTCTTTTATCGTCAGTACTTCTGCTTGGAACACAATACATTGATTGAGAAATCTGTAATTAAATACCACTATAATTAGATACCACTTCCAATGCCGCAGTCGGTCTTTGAATCGTCTACATCGTGTTTTCTTCCAGGGGTCTATCTTCTTCGCAAAGGATCTTGAAGATATGGAAATATTAGGACTGTTCAATAAGAAAAAAAAGTAAGTTAGAACAGTACAGAAAAGTGTAGAACGGAACAGATCAGCACAGAAATGTCAGACAAGTTAGAACAGTCATCGAAACGTCATCTGTGACAACTAAAAACAGAAAAGAAAATTGCGTAGAGTTTGTGATCGAAACTTTGTTGTGCTAAACAAATTTTTATATTTTTGTTGTATTCCATTTTAATAAATAAATAAATTTTAATAAATAATCCATACCCAAATTAATTTCCTGCATTTTGTTTTCTTCTACACATGTTTGAAAATGGAATTTATTTAAGGAATTACATCTTTAAACATATCAAACAAATAAATACTTACTATTATATCAGCAAAATCAAAAAATCTTTTATGAATATTTTAACTCAATTAATTTGAGGTTATCAAAACACAAAACAAAACAAAGACAAAAAAAACTACAACAATTTGACAGTTGTCATGGTTCTGTTCCAGGTTCCACTTCATCAAAAGCAAGTACAGAAAATCCTGTTCTTTTTTACAATAACCTACGCTAAACTTTTCTAGAAAAAGTCATTGAACAGCAAACTAGACTGTTCTAGAACACTCTAGCACAGAAAAACTGTCATTGAACAGGAAAATGTTGTACTTTTCTGTCCAATACAGTCCAGCACAGACTCATTGAACAGACTTATTATCGAATATATCAATTTTGGGGTGAAATTGTCTAAGATAGTAGTATAACTGGTGTTGTTACTGATCCATTTAGAGGTGGCTCTAAGCCTTACATATGAATTGGCAGCCACCATTTTGGAGAAGATTTCTAAAGGTGTAAGGATTAGAATTAGGACTTCTAAAGCTACTGTTGGTATTGAGTGAAGTGCTCTCGTGATACACATATCTGCTGACCGCTTCACTTTATGATGTGACTTGTGATGTGCGGTCCACCATTCGACATCTATTATTGGTATGATTACTGACGTGTGCAGATAGAGCGTTTTTTTTAATGAGAACCCCTATTTTGACCCTATAGCCTTTTTAGAAGTAAAGACTGATAAAGTAGCCTTCTTTACTCTTTCATCACTATTTGCCTTCCAATTTAGTTTTTTTTTGTCTAAAATAAGGCCTAAATATTTAACTTGGTCAGAAAATCTTAAGGGTATTCCTTTTATCGTCGGTGGGCTAATTTAAGGAATTTTGTACCTTCTGATTCTGAGAGAACTAGTGGGTGTTTCCTAGACATTGCAACGGTATCGATATAGACAATTAGTTTGAAACATTCTACTTCCAATGACGTTAGGAGTTCGTTTACATCCATGTCCCATAACGGAGGCAAAAGGACTTTACCTTGGGGGTACCTCGATTAACCGATTTGGTGGTAATATAACTCCTCATGCTGCTAATTAAGGATGAGGCTTATTAGATCAGTGAGTGATTTCTTTATTGGAAGCTTGTCCATTGCTGTTGTGATCGCCTGATAGCTGACGTTGTAGAATGCTCTTTCGATATCTAAGAAAACTACTAGGTTGTGTTCTTTGTATCTTCGTTGGGTCGATATTCAAAGCAGTGTATGAAGTGCTGTTTGAACTGATTTTCCCTTAGAGTACGCATGTTGAGTAGTGAATATCAATCAGGTTTTAAGAAGAAAGTATGATAGGCTTATTGTTCGTAGATCTTTAAAAAGCATATAATGAAGGCAAGAATTGAATCAAAAATGTTTAAGTCTGACAGCGACAGTGACTCTTTCCAAAAGTTTAAAAAGCCGCAAACTACAAAGTCTCCGAATCCAACCATTGAGTAGGTAACTAAAATATAAATAAATAGAGTGGCGCGACAGCTCTTGAAGACCCAAGGCCTAAGTGGCTTATTCTCATCAACAATTCTCTAGGTGCGTGTGAAGAATTGGGGGGACCTACAATTTAACGCCGATTCCGAACGGCAAAGTTGAGAAGCACTTTTGCATGACAGATGGATACTCTTGGAAGTTTTGTCAGTTCTTCGCAAGAGGCAGTGCCCGTGAAAGATGAAATAAAAACTATGGGCACGAGTAGGACTCGAACTCACGACTTTCTGCTTAGCAGCCAAGGCACCTAACCACTAAGCTACGGACACTGGTAGAGAGTAGGTAACTAAGTAAGTAAAAATAACATACCGTATCAATTTAATTTTCTTATCTTCTCTTGATCAACCTGAAAACACAATACAAAAAAGGTCCTATCATCGAGCAAATACTGTCTTAGTTCTAAGATCAAACAAGTAAATTACACGAACACTTTAAAACATTGAGCAAATCAGCATCCCTTAAAGCAACAACAATTGCCAAAAAACCACTAATTTCTTTTTACATTGAAAAACCGTTTTCGCTCAGTTCTCTCCCACCAAAACTTATCACATTAGTTTAATACAAACACCAAATAAAAACAAGACAAAAACATTATATCCCAATCCCAGGAACTACAGTTTTCATTCATAAAATCACCAAAAGCCCTCGTCTTGTCCTCTCTTATGTACTTTTCCCTTAACGCTCAACACACAAATACTCTGTTAAATCCACGTGGTCTACTCTGCTACTCATAACCTTGTCTTCATCTTAGAGCACCCCCATTCAGCCTTCTCATTTTCCCAAAGCAACAACACCAAAAAGGAAGACAAAAATCAATTTTCTCGCAACAAACAAACTCGTGTATGGCTGTCCTCTTAAATAACAGTAGGCCGAGTACATAGAGCAACAATTTGCTATTCTTTGCATAAACAAAACATTTTTGTATAAAATGCATCCGGTTTGTAGATTTTCTCTTAAAAAGTAAATGATGGTGGAAGCATGCGCCAAAAAAAATGATTTACGCAATTTAAGAGAACTCAGCGAAAATTTTCACTCAGTCGTGCATTATTTTTATTGTTGGTGTAGTTATACAGAAAATGCCAAAATGTATCTCGTATCTAAGACAATATTGAACGTTAAAATTTTAGCTCTTCGTGTGTAGTTTGGAAAATTGTCTTTATCAGTTGGCTCGGTGGTGCTACTCGCAATCGGGATGATATCTCGGAAAATTCACATAATACGGCCGGAATCCGAATCGAATTGTCTCAGTTGAATTTTGGATATCGAGTTAAAATAACGTTATCGTTCGGCAAATACAATAAAGTTTAAACAAAATAAACAAAAAATTAAAAATGATTATGATTCAATTTTTAAAATATTGTGGTTGATTTTGTTCGGGAAAGTGCTCGAAACAAAATTAAAAAAAAAATATTCTTTATGTTTAAGTGTAAAAAGAAATATATTTAATTGCGAAAATATGTGAACAAATAAATTCAGAAATTTATTAAGATTTGTAATAGAAAATTAAAAAGTGTTTATGAAAATTAAAAAAAATTAATAGTAGTTGTTCTTATTTCTAAGAATTAATTTAAATCACTCTAAGGGAAGAGTTAAAAAAATATCTAAAATGTAAAAAGTGTAAAGAGTTGTTTTGTTTTCTTGTGTTTGAAATCAGTTCTCCTCAAGCTTATGTCTTCTATCTAGGATTTATTACTTTTCACACCCCTTTGAACTACATTTTGGTGACGACATTAATTGACCGAAGGTGAGTAAATTAAGTGTAATTTTATCTTGCATACTGTAAAGGAGTTTGCACCTAAGGGTTTGAAGAGCGTACTTACTTTCAAAGTGCATTCATAAATAATCAAGAGTCCCAGTACTAAATCAAACCTCAAGGTGAATAACCCTTTGAAAAATAAATCAAACCAATGTCTTACAAATTGGGGCATATTCATAGACATTTTTAAACTGCTGTTAAGCTGTGATTAACTTAAACTGGAGTTTAAGCTATTCATAAACACATTTAGTCCTAGGATTAAGAGCTAAACTGGAGTCTAACTTTAAACATGGATTATGCTATGTTTAAGTTGTTACTTTTCTATTAAATGTCAAAATATCATTCACTGCTTTCAATAAATTATTATTGTTCTTGACTATTTATTTTGACAAAACAACGTTATTAATAAGAGTCGTCTTTTGTGGGGAGTAAAATACATGGGTGCGCCATGAATCGGATGTTGGGTATAGCGAATTTGTGTCCCATATTTTCTGCGGTTCCCTCAACGTGACACACGATTACTTTGATCCTGAGGTGGAATCGTGTAACTTAAAAACTAACGGATTGCTTTTTCTGATACGTTTGCTGATTATGCACAAGAACGGAAGTGAACTGAAAACTGCTTTATTCTCTAGGGACAAGCCAAAAAAAGACACAAGAAAAAACAAGAGATTGCGGTACTCGGATAAAAGTGTTTTGTTAGGGCATTAATTGTTAGGCTTCTTGCAGAGCAAAATTTTCTTATTCATTTGTGTATGCAATCCAAAACTTCTAATTCAATTCAATTCGTTTATTTTAGATATACAGAAATAAATAATACACATACAATTTTATATATTTATAAAGCATGGCAAATATGCCGTCTGCCGTAAAAGATCAAATAAATAATCAACATAAAAGATAAAGAAATAAAAATAAAGAATAAAAATTTTCAACATAAAAAGAGAGTTTGCTTTAACATAACATTTTTGAGCCACTCTAATAAATAATAAAAAAAAAAGTTATTGTTATGCAGTGATTGTTTGCTTATAGTTTGATCAAAACAAAGAATAAATTAATTTAGGTTATATTTTACAAAAGTTTGATGTATGGAAAAAAAGAAAACAAATTAATCTGGACTTTAGTTTAGTCAAAACAAAAAAAAAGAGCTTTTAGTTTAGCTAAAATGAAAATAATCTGCAAAGTGAGCTTTTGAGAAACTATTCAATTAATCGTTGTATCTTTTGTATCTTTTTCTTCAAAACATGTTATTTTCTCGATCTTTTTTTGCATGCGAAACATATCTTACAAGTGACTTCCATCCACGAACACCGTTCAAAATGTTTATACATTCTTCTAATGAAAGAAAACTTACGGAAAAGTAGAGTCTTCGGATCTCCTGTAAAACTGGACAAACAGCTATAAAATGTAAGACATTCTCATTCTCTGCAAGGTTGCAAAGCGAACAGATGGGATTTAAGTCAGATCTATGTGGTTTATAATATAAATCCAGCATTTCAGTTCTGACTTTGAAAATTAAGCTCATTTCTGAAACTGAAAACTCATTTCTAAAATAATTATTGTCACCAAGAGTTAAACTTAACTGACGATAGAACTTCTTGAAGCTGAATGATAGCCACGTTCAATAGCATTCTGAAATAGCCTCTCATCGATACGAGCTATGCAGTCGTAAAGAGTCAATTTTAGTTCCTCATTATTGTCGGTTCGTAACGAGATGCGAAAGTCGTATGTAACAGCTAGATCATACCAATTTTTGATTGGACTATAAACATTATCAAAACATATCTTAAGGATCCGCTTTTGGAGGTTTTGGTCTGTTCTATTCAATACTTTGACAATGTAGTCTGCGTTGGCCTTTAAGTTTCTCAAAAATAGTTGTGGTAAGCCAGACTCTACATGAATGGCATAGTTTGGAGTGTTGTTAGGAAGCCGGAAAATTCGTTTGAAGAAATATCTTTGAACATTTTCTAGCTCTTCTAACTGTTCATACCCATACACTTCGCATCCGTAGCAGAGGCAACTATTCACTGTAGCATTGAATACTTTGAATTTGGAAGCTGGGTCTAGAAACAAATTGCTGAAAAAGTTAGACCACATGCTGTTTAAGGCAACTTTAGCAGATTTTAATTTTTCTTTAGCATGTGTATGCGTATTAAGGTTGTAAGTTAGTACATATCCCAGATATTTAAATTCATCCACGACTTCTAAGACATCGTTCCCTAGAGTCCAGTTTCGGTTATAACCAATAGATCTGTTTTGTGATCTAAAAAAAACTTCTATAAACATATCGAATGATTGTGCCATGATTATACAGATCGTTAGTGTAATAATCATCGGCTACCTCGAATTGGAAAAGAAGAAACATAGTGAAAAAAACCAACACCCTCAAGGAAACAACAACTTCATTGAAACCAATAAGTCTCCAACCTTGTCTTACCGTAAATGTTATCATTATATTCATCGAATTTCATATGGTCCAGAGAACAAAATTATTCGCATGGCAATATGTACGTGTATAGTAACAAATAAGTTTCTTTGATTTCAAATTTGAATTTTGAAAATAAATGCCATTCTGTTCCAACCTCTGAATAACCAAAGTTACTTCAACAACAAAGGAACTCCCACAACCAAAAAAAGTGATACAAAGAAGAAAAGGTTAAGCTCCATCGGCTACTAATAATGTGATTGCTAGACATATTAGTACCGTGTTAGTAAGCTATACAAATATCTTCAAAAAAAATCTAGTGTTTTGTCTAGATAACCAATATTGGC
>CAKKXW010001051.1:0-14285 GCA_920937365.1 Sphaerophoria rueppellii | reverse complement strand
GTTATACAATCTACAGAAGTGGTCTTTCCAAATCCCCAGCATTGACTGCGATTCTACTATGATGTTCCCTTGTTTATCTCTGCAGGCATCGGTTCTTGCTCGATGACCTTGAGCCAGCTGTTTTACCTTTGAATAAAACCTCCGAACTTCATTCCTGCTGTTGGCTCTCTCAACATCCTCGATCTGACGCTTCTCATGCTCTCTCTTTTTTCTCCTGAGAAGCCGGCGTTCCTCTCTCCTCTTTTGCTCGTAGAGCTCACGAGCAGCTCTTGTCCTTCTATGCAGCGCCGCTTTGTATGCCTCCTGCTTAGCTGCATGGGCCGGCCTGCATTCTTCGTCAAACCAGGGGTTTCGTTTTGGTGTGGGTTATAACTTATAAGAAATAAGCCAGTGCGATTGGTGCAGCGTTTGTTCGATCCGGACAATAACTGCAACCCTTTGGAAGCAGTTTTTTACGCTGTTCAAACACAGTCCTGAGGAGTTTCTGCGACGTATTTTGATTAACGATGCAAAAGGATTCGCTAATACATACTAGAGACTAAGGAACAGTCGATGCAGTGGAATTCAGCCGACGAACGTGCTCCAAAAACGACAAAAACTGTCTTATTGACCTAAAAGATATTGAACTCACAATTTGCTATCCACATCGACTACATGATCTCCTACCTCGGCGTCGAACTTGTCGAGTTCTATAGAAGCTGAGTAAGGTTAATGATTCTTGGGAATTATTCCTGCTGAAGAGTTCTGAATTTCTTAAACAAAAGGTCACTCGTGCTACCCCTTCCCAATTCTTTTTCCTTCCTTCCTCCGTCGGCTTGTTTTATTACGCTTACTAATGTCCCCTAATCCCTTGACTGAATGATGTAACAATGTCCATCGATACCCAGTTTTCTTCCTTTTGACGCTTTGTTAATGTTTGTCACTCACATTCCAAAGCATATCCCAACCCTTCAACTTCCCGGATGGGCTGCCTGATAACAGGCAACCACCGGGTTGACTAGTTTTATCTGTTTATGTGAATCTCTCTACAGATGAACTCCCCTTTACTTCGCTTATGCCAAGACCAAAGAAAGAAAAAAAAAAAAACCAACAAAATAACCATATTAACTCCATCTTAACCGGGCGTCAGTTTTGAGGCAATGTCGAATGTCGTTAACCCTATGCCAAGCACTATGGAGAAGGGATTGTGGCTAGCCGTGGGCCCTCCTCTAATGCTGTACAGGATCTGTGGAAGCAGTGCCTTCTTACGTCGGTAGTGGAAGGATTGTGCTAACGAGAGTAGACCTCTACTCTACTACCAACCAATCTAGCAGCTTGTACAAACAGCGTCGTTATGTGTTAAGACTACAAGAAACCTCTGGTGCAACACTGGGGGATGGAAGTAATGCTAGCTATAATAGTAGGATTTAGTGTGCTAATTCTATCTTAGCCAAAACAAAGACCAGCTGTGACTCCACGTCAAAGCGACAAAAGATCCTGGAGGAATGAAATTACGTTTGCAAGAAAACAAGAGTGCACGACACCAGCATTCCCAATGTTCCAAGGGTAGGTACCGCTAACTTAACCATTTAGTGATGTACTTAAGGAACAAAGCAAAATCGTGATTGCAGTCATTGATAGGCGTTCCTAATATCGATGGCACGATATTCTCTGACCGTTGGCAGATGGTGAAACTGAAGCTCTCGGCTGGCTTCCTCAAAGTCATGCAAGAGCTTCCAGGTCCACCATCTGTAACAAGCGATGGGGGTTGGCATAAACGCCATGTATAACTCATTGTATTGTAACGATCAAAGGTCGCGCGTTTAATTTACGCTTGCTGTCAGCATGCTGTGCGAAGTTTGACTATAGGCGCAACACTAGAGGTTGTCCCTAAGGACGACCGACACTCCTTGCAACCCCCAACTCGTGCGTGGAATCCCAATGGAGCCCTCATGTATAAAAGACATCCATGAGATAATCAGTTTAGCAACCTAAAATGTCTTCTTCGCTTTATGTTAAAATTATTAGACGAATATAAAATTATAAAAATCAGGTTATTTATTATTCAACGACAGTTTGATGTTTAAAGTACAAAGGTTGAGGAAAGAGTGAACAAATTATAAATTAAAAACAGAAATATGAAATTAAGAATTATTAACATTAATATTGATTAGGTTGTAAGCAAAGTAGTATGAAACTGAGTATCATGTTATTTAGAACATTATTCTAACACTCCTCCTCAATATTAATAAAGTCAAAATTAATTCCAAATTGTTGAAAACAAAACAAATGTTTATCTTTAGGAACAGCTTTTGTAAGAGCGTCTGCGACCATTTTATCGGTTGGTAGATACTTCAAGTTAATAGTTCCTCCTTCTATTGCTTCTCTCACAATATGATATTTATAGTGTATATGTTTGGTTCTCGAGTATTTACCGCCATACTTTGCGATATGCTGCGCACTCTGGTTATCGCAGTAGACGTCAATTGGTTCGTTATTCCCGAGTTTGAGTTCCTCTAGTAAGAAAAGAAGTGCATAGGCTTCTTTTGACGCTTCAGTCAAAGCGATGTATTCCGCTTCGGCACTGGAAGTTGCCACTGTACGCTGCTTCTTTGACTCCCAACTTATAGCGGCACCTGCAACTGTAAAACAAAAACCAATTTAAGATATGATCATTAACATCTTCGGCCCAACTAGCATCTACGAAGCCTTTAAGAGGAAATCCTGTTTTCCGAAATTCTATTCTTGCATGTTTTGTTGTATTAAGATACTGAAGAAGTTGCAAGGCTGCATTCCAGTGCTGCTTGCTAGGGTTTTGCGAAAACTGAGCCAAATTGCTCACACTAAATGATATATCCGGACGACTAAAAACTGCTAAGTGCAACAGCGACCCTACAAGCTTTTGATATTTTAAAACATCTACGGCAACTCGTTCACCAGGGATAGATGGTTCCTTGCTTTGCTTGCATAGGGATATAATCAGGTTTAGATTAGTCCATTTTATGCTTTAAAACTAAGTTGTGTATTAAGCGTGTTTGATTAATTGATTAAAGATCATTATTTTTATTAATTTCTAACCCCACACATAGAGATAGTGGTCCAAGATCTTTAATCTCAAAAACTGAGTTAAGCTTTTCCTTAATAAGTGGCACAGAACTTTCTGCGTTGGATTCGACAATGATATCATCAACATACGTTCCAATAATAGTTATTTTAAAATATATGCATTGCTCATATTTCTATTGCGTGAAATTAATGCTTTTCAATTGAAGGTCCAGGGTCTTATTCCATTGTCTACTTGCCTGCTTTAAACCATATAAGGCTTTGTTAAGGCGGCAGACTTTCATAGGATATTTTTCATCAATAAACCCTCCCGGTTGCTTCATAAAAATTTCTTCGTCTAGATTTTTATTTAAAAAAGCTGTCGTAACATCTAAATGTTTAAGCTTTAAATCATGTTCCATCGATAGTGCATATATTAAACGTAACGAACTTTGTCGTATTACAGGCGCGTAGGTATCTACGTAGTCAATACCATATTTTCGCAACTAAACGTCCAATTTCTCCATTAGGTAAATATTTAGATTTATTGACCCACCTGCTTCCGATGGCTGTCCGCCCCTCTGGTAGATCACATTTCATTAAACAACTGTATTCTAGATTCATTGCTTCACGCCATTCATCATAATGTATTGAATTTGAATTTTTTGCCTCCTGATAACTTGACGGATCATCTTCTTGTGCATGAAAGGCTTTTTCAACCTCATTTAGAGTATTTTGACGTTGGCGGCTTCTTGTTCGATGAGCTACGAATTCAGAATCTTCATTTTGGGTATTTTGACGTTGGCGACTTCTTGTACGATGAGCTACGAATTCAGAATCTTCTTTCTCTTCGTTGTATACATGACGGTGTTCATTTGAATTTGATTTTGTAGAGTTAATATTTTTCTCTTCATCATTATTTTCTTCATCCATTTTTTCCAAATTAATATTTCCTAAATTCAAATCTTCTTCTGCATGCTCATTTTCCTTTTCATTCAAATTTAAAAACTTATTAAAAACTTCTACGTTAACGTTTTCCTCTTCATTCAGATTTTTTTCTTTTTCTTGTTTTGAATTCGAAAAACTTGGACTTGGTTTATCAGTAGATTTGATTTCTTTTTCAATGAAGCGAACATCACGACTCTTAATGATTGTTCGTGTACCCTTCTTCCAAAGACGGTAGGCCTTAGACTCTTCCGAGTAGCGAATTAATACAATATTCCTCGCTCCGTTGATCAAGTTTGCCCCTTTTTGAGTTTTTAACTAAAACGAAAGCACTGCTCCCAATTTGTCGCAAATGACAAACATTTGGTACTCTACCAGTCCAAATTTGTTATGGAGTTCGGTTCAAGTTCAAAGAAGTTGGACAACGATTGCGTACATAGGCAGCAGTATTGATCAGTTCAGCTCATAAGAAGGATGGTAGATCTGCTTAAATGATAAAGCAACGAGCCATTTCTACTAGAGTACGGTTCATACGCTCCGCGATGCCGTTCTGCTGAGGGCTGTATTCTACGGTTAGCTGTCGTTTGATTCCATGATCGATTAAAAATTTTGAAAATTCATGGGAAACTAATTCTTTCGCTTTATCGCTTCTTAATATCTTTTTTTTTTATTAGTTTGATTTTCAACTAAGACTTTGAAATTTTTACTTCTAAATATTCGCTTTTTTTTTTGCAAAAAATAAACAAAGACTTTTCGTGAATAATCGTCGATAAAAGTTGCGAAGTATAAACTTTTCTGAATAGATTCGACATTAAATGGACCACAAAGATCAGTGTGAATAATTTCCAATAAACATCTTGAAGATTTTTCGACCTTTGCATGAAAAGAAAGTCTTGTCTGCTTTCCTCTATAACAAGTTGAGCACTGAAGTTTATTATTTTCAAAATTCGGAAGACCACTAACTATGCATTTCATTTTAAGCTGCCGAAGTGATCCTACATTAAGATGTCCATACCTTCTGTGCCACGTTTTTAAATTACTGTCCGACTGTGGAACTAAGTTACAATTTTCACTTGTAAGCTTCTTAATAATCATATGACTTTTACGGCTTCTAATAATTTATTTTTATTTTTGCTAATGCTTGCATGTTTTCCTTCTATTACAACCTTACAGCCATTGTCAGTCGCCTTGCTGGCAGAAATTAAATTACTTCTTAGTTCTGGTATAAAAAGTGTTCTGTAGAGATGAATGGATTTCTGTTTACCATCAACCATTGTGTCAAGCTTCACAGTTCCAATTCCCTTGATGTTTGCAAACTCTTTGTTAACTACCTGCACCAAACCAGAATAACTTTTGTCTAAGTCAATAAAGTCAACTTCGATGCAACACATATGTGAGGTTGCACCGCTATCTATATACCAATTCCTTTCCTCATTAATTTCCGTAGTATTGAATAAACTTTGTGTTGGTACATAGTTACAATGCTCAAAAAATTCAGATGCTACAAAACCTTCCCCATTTTCTTTTTCCTTATTGACAAAATGCAACTTTTCTTTAGACAATCTGACTCGACAATCCTTCTTCATATGTCCTTTTTTTCCACAGCGATGACAATTATATTGAAATGAGTTTGAAATACCTGGGTTTTTTGTTTCCGGCCTTTTGGGGTGGAATTTAACCTTCAGAACTTCATCTTTAACCTCACAATCTGACTTCTTCCTTTGACTTACTTCCAGCAATCGCGCCCGTAGAATATCAATTTTCGGGAAATCAGAGGCAGCATCGAATGCAGCTTGAATGTCCTTATAGCTCTCGGGTAGACTATCCAGTAAGATTACAACCAGCAAGTTATCATCCAACTTTGCATCCATTTCCAACAGTGGTGAAACAACAGAATTAAATTGTATCAGGTAGTTTTCCATGCTTTGATTTTCGGACATTTGTATGTTAACTAACTTACGAAATTCTTGAACTTTTGTTCTGGTATTTTTCCTGTTGTAAGTAGCCTCTAGAAAATCCCAAATTTCCTTTGAAGTGGCGAGCGATTTTACCAAAGATACTTGAGCTGGTTCCATGCAGATAATCATCTCACATCTTGCATCCAGATCTTTATTCCTCCATTGTTCCAATAGTGCTCCTTCATTTGGTATTTCTTCTTTATTAGTTACAATTGATAGCAGGCGATTCTTATGTAATAGTGCCTCCATCTGAGGCTTCCACGTAACAAAACTATGTCCATTTAGTAATGGAATTTTCCCGATGAAATTAGTCATATTGAAATAATTTTTAATTTAAAAAATGTTACGATTCTATATCTTTAGAGCATAATGATGGGTCTGGGCCTATAACCTGTTAAAATTATTAGATGAATATAAAATCATAAAAATCAGGTTATTTGTTATTCAACTACAGTGTGATGTTTAAAGTACAAAGGTTGAGGAAAGAGTGAACAAATTATAAATTAAAAACAGAAATATGAAATTAAGAATTATTGACATTAATATTGATTAGGTTGTAAGCAAAGTAGTATGAAACGGAGTATCATGTAATTTAGAACATTATTCTAATACTTCATAAAAAGCTCAATGTGATTCGACTAGTATAGGAAGTAATAGTAAGTAGTAGTAGGAGTAGTAAGATTCTACAGGCCTAAGTGTGCGGATCCTGTATCTGCAACCCCTTTAGCCTAACCTAGCCTTAGATCGACTACATGGAGAACGGCAAAAAGGACACATGATTGAAGGTGTAATATACTAAATAATTTGTCGAAGAAAGTAGACCCAATTGGTAGAATACTTAGTATTAAGATCTGTTCACACAAGTAGGTCTGGAGTAATTGCAGTCTACGTTCTCAGAGCTGCACTATACCTATCTAATGTCGAAGGAGGAGATTTAAAATCTAATCACGATTGCAATTCAAAATCTTAATGTTTCTCTTTTTTGTTTCCCTTTCACTGATCACTGATCATTCATCATTAATCGAGAAATGTATACAAAGTAATTCTAATCGATTTCATCTCAAAAATGTTGAAATCTCTTCTTGAGTGTCTTCACAAAGAAAACATTTTATTCGACACAGTTGATGAGAACCTTTAAATTATTTCTAATAAAGTTTTTTTTTTCAAAACACGGTTCTGCTACAAAAATAAATGTCTCCAAAAGATAAGCCTCAATAGGTAAATGTATAGCTTCATGTTGTTACAGACGACAAGCATCACTTTTTAAAGCCTCTAATCCTCTGATATGCTCGAACATTAGGAACAACATTAATGAAACTTATTTTTCACACAAAGATACGAGATTGTTTTTGTCCTATTTTTGATTTCGTCATCGTCAACCTTGAGGATCAGCCGGTTCGCCGCCTCTCCGCGCTGCCAACAACACAACGATCATACGTCGCCATCGTCGATCGCTAGTTTCGAAGATCGTAACCATCACAGTGCACAGCGATAGACATCTATACCTACTCTCAAAACCTTAGAAAAAGGAACAGAAACAGTAGCTAATGGATGATTATCTGGCGAATAGGTTACCTGCCCATTTTCAACACTCCAATTCGACTAGGAGATGATCGGAGAGTGTATCAATTTCCATTCTGAAATAATCCCAAATTCATTCGACTTCATTGAGGTTCCAATACACCGTCTAGTCATAGTCACAGCAGGTAGTAGCCTCTTCTGATCTTCGCGTTTGTCGCGTCGAAGGATGGTCGGTTGGCTGATCGGTCAACCTGGGTAATATGTCAAGAAATTATTTCATACCCTTTTTAAGGTGTCTCAAAATATTTGGGGGCATTGCCTATCTTCGCAGGAGATCTACGGCGGCGATTGTCTGTAGATTGTTCGTCATCACCGCCGCCGCCGCCGCCGTACCGTCGACCGACTCAGCCATAAAACGCAACACAATCATTTTGAATACAGGTAACTTGATCGAACAAAAAAAAAAGGAACAACAAAAATGCGCTTAACAATGTCCTTAATGTGTTTCAAATTGAATTGGGATATGTCCCATCATCATATCGTATTGGAATGGTTTTACACAGGTGGTTGAGATCAACGATTATATAGTCTGGCTGCGGCTAAATGGCTAAGGATAATGGAGGGCGTATTAAGAACGACTTAAATGTCTGAATGTAGTAACAGCGCTCGTAAAGATACAAAATTGATGGTCTTAAAAATGTTTGTCCAACCCGATTGGGTTGTGATAGTGCGCAAAACCACTAAGAGACAAAACAGGACAATGAATGGAATGGCATATTGGCGTAATGTGGTTTTCATGTAACTGAACAAGGGACGTTTTTTCTTACATTCAACGTATGCATCTTTATTTTAATGACAAAACTGACAGAACTGCATTTAAATGAGAAAGAAATATAGCTCTCTCTCATTTTTCATCATTTTCTATGCAAATTATACCACTAATTATATTGACACAAACTTCCTTGTTGTGTCCTTAAAACATGAAATCAATTCTTCCAAACGTGTCTTACACCACCAAGCGCACCAGCATACCAGTAAAACATTCTTGCATCTAAGACCTAATCATTCAAATTAAAATTCAGATTATCCGACAGGAAGTCGCCTGATCACGAAGTCGTTTTATCAATTTCTTTGGTTTTGACTCTGTTTACCCTACAAGGACCAAACCCTCTACTACAGCTGATATTCAAAATCACAAAACATCACTCATTCGGGGTCAGATTAATCCACAAACACCGAGAAGATTTGGTTTTTTTTTTTGTGCATCAAAGGATTTCCCACAGGAACATGTTAAAACGCTGATTACAGTCCTTATACTTTGTTTTTGTTGGTAAACATACACCAAGCCGGGAATTAATTATTAATATTATTTTGAGACGCACAAAGTGATCACAAGTTTGCAAACACATGAATTGGATTTCGAAGACGACACATAAAGCGAGGATAATCCAAACATTGTCCTTGTCACATGCGACATGCGTCGGTCGATGGGAGACAAAAGGGAATTCCAGATTACCGGCCTTTCAATTTCAGACACAAACTCGGTAAGTTGATTATTTCTAGCTGGATGTCGGTAAACATAATTTTGTGTTTTCATAAGTCATTACTTAATCTGTTTACAGAGGTCCTATAACACCTTCCAGACATCATCATCATCATTGTCAATTTGTGAGTCACATTCGGCAGGTAATGTGCCATCATGGAAGGTGTTTAAACGGGCGGAATCGCATCCTTTCTCATAGACATCACACTCGCCCATCGATCGTTCGTGTGGCCAGGCAATGGCCAGTCCGCAAAGGACTTTATTAACAATGCACCAACACGCATTAATGATGCCAATTTAATCTAAAACACGTGTTGACGATTTAACAAATCATTTCCTAGCCACACATATGTGGAAGTTTCCTGTCAAACAGGTAGGTTTGACCAGAACTACACACCTCCGCATGTTGCCTCCTTACTCGGTGCGTATGCGAATGTGTCTATTGAAATTTGCTGTTGTTGGAATTCGATGCGTTGCAGTTTGTTGCGTATCGATAGAAGGATACAGCATCATCGAGTTTTTCGGTTTGTTTTTGTAGGACTAGAAGTGACTATTGGTGCCGTTGCGTGTCCTTTTGGTCAACAGCTGGATTCAGTGCTTTGTGGTTATGTGTGAAATGTTAATTGTAATTCGGAATGAAAAAGTAAACATTGCAAAAACTATTTACAATTTTATTTTTTCTGTTTTGTGTGAAAGAAGTGTGTGCCACATCTGTTTCGCTGTCAGACGATTATGATTGTGGGATTCCTGTGGTTTTCCTGTTGATTATTGTTTGGAATTTTAAAACAAAACAAATACATTTTTCAATAAGCATATTTTACAGAACATTGATTAAAATGCATTTGCACGTTGATTTTTGTTTTTTTTTCTTTTCGCGAAAGAAATGGTAATGTCGCTCCACCTAAGTGCTGTATGATCATGGAGCTTTAAAATAGTAGCAAAGTTCTAAGAAGAACATAATCATACATTTTTGTAAAAAAAACAAACAATTTTGTGTTCTTTTCGTTCTACAAGGAGCGTTCCATGAAGCACATACGAGTTGCAGACAAGTGATCATTTATGAAAATGAAAAAAAGGTCGGGGACAAAGCAGAGCCCTGTGGAACACCGGCATTTATGTTGTATAACTGGGATTTAAATCCCGTTGTTATCAACGGTACAAAAGCAAGTTCTTCACACGATTTAAGGATTGGTAACGATGAGTAACAGCCCGTTACTAATCAGTTTTCGTTTTTCAAGGACTCCAAACACTAAAAAACACGTGGACACCCCCCCGTTCTTATCGATTTTAAGGCCGTGTATGACAGCATCTACACTGAACCAAAAAGGTACGTAAATACAAACAAAAAGTTTATTGAGACAATTAATTTAGTGATGGAATTTGTCCAATAAACAGGTTTATTGTGACAATGAATGGCCGTTTATATTTTTTTAATTTCTGCAGAAACTATGGTTTGAAACATTACTAACCGTTAATAATTTTAGTTTATAACCACAATAAATAGAGTTAATTGATTTAAATAAATTTGTTTATTAATATAAACAACCGTTTATTATAGTAATTAATCTGTTTATAAACCCAATAAACAAAATTAATTGATTTTAATAAATTTGTTTATTAATATAAACAACTTTTTATTATTTTCGTTTATTATAGTAATTAACCCGTTTATAGCCTCAATAAACAGCATTAACTGGTTTTGATTAATGCGTTCATAAATAAAAACAACTGATTATTATTTTCGTTAATTATATTAATAAACCATTTTATTGCCTTAATGGACAGAGTTTTTTGAATTACATATTTTATATTACTATATATATGTATATATTACTTAACCTGCTTATAATATTAATAAATGAGTTTATAACCACAACAAACAAAATTTCTTTATTTTAATAAATTAGTTTTCTGCGTTTACTAAACACATTTATTATAATAAGCAGGATTTGCTGTCTTGTTTTTTCTTCTTATTATCATGAGCGCGAAAGAATGATGGCATGTCTTCAGGCCTCTAAAATCAGCATTAGATTAACCTAAAACGCAGAAACCCAAACGTTGATATTAATATTGTTAAAAAAAATGTTCTCAACTTCCAGTAACAAACCTTTTTAAAGCGCCAATGACTCATTTCATTAATCATTATAGATGTCACAATCGAATTAATTCTTTGGAACCAGAAAATGTACGGATGGTCTGGTCATGGCTACGAAAGAAAAAATTATTTGCATTTAATTTGACGTTGCTCCTTTTCATTTAAAAAACTTACCCTTTCTTTTAATATTTATATTAGATTTTTTTTCAACTTCTGCAATTGATATCTTTCATTCACAAAATGATATCATCTACTAATTTCTGACTCGTTGCTCGTTGTAGTCGGCGTCACTTAATTTGTTCGTAAAGTTCGGCAAAAAGTACACTGCAAATTTCAAGAAATTTTAAGCTAAAAATTTGATAATTAATGAATGGCCTTTCGTCAACAATCTGATTGGTCCTTATCAATGTGGGTTCAGGCCAGGAAAGTCAACCATCGACCAAATTTTCACGTTGCGGCAGATCCTGGAAAAGACCTATGAACTCCAAATCGATACCCACCACCCTTTCATCGATTTTAAGGCCGCGTATGACAGCATCTACAGAGACGAACTGTATAAAGCTATGGCTAATTTTTGCATCCCTGTCCAGCTCATTCGTTTGTGCAAAATGACGGTAGAGAACTCAAGTTGCTCCATCAAGGTTGGCAACGAGCTTACGGAATCTTTCGACGTCAAAAAAGGATTCAGACAAGGCGATGCACTGTCATGCGATTTCTTCAACATCGTTCTTGGGAAGGTAGTGCAGAACTCCAACGTCAACACCAGAGGCACTATCTTCCAAAAATCTGTTCAACTTCTCGCGTACGCCGATGATATTGATATAAGAACACAGTTACCACTTTGTAGCTCATTTAGTAGGTCAAACTACGGATTGAATAGCCCTGTTAATCGTCTTATTATTGTTTATAATAAAAATTATGACTTAATTGATTCAAACGATCATAATGTAAGAACGTTCAATTTCAAATCAAGATTCTATATTGTTAATTCATGAAGTAGATAACTTAATTTAAACTTTTTTTTTCTTTTCCTTGTTATTTTTATATTAGTTAGTAAGTTTTTTATGTAACCGTTAGTATTTAACGTATGAAATAAATAAATAATAATGGGAAGAACACAGCGTGATGTCAATGGCGCCTTTGTGAGAATTAAGACAGAAGCAGCAAAAATGGGTTAAGCGGTAAATGAGGGAAAAACGAAGTATATGCTGTCTTCGAGGAAGGACACCCATCACCGACGGCTCGGGCAGAACATCACAATAGACGCCTATAGCTTCAAGGTAGTAGAGAAGTGTATCTACCTAGGCCCTACTTTTATCACCAACGCCGAGATCGGCGAAGAATAACTCTTGCTAATCGCTGTTTCCTTCGGTTAAAATAGCATTTGAGAGACAAAGCCTTCTCTCGATCAATTTAAGTTCAACGATATAACAAGCTCATCATCCTGTCCTGCTGTATGGTGCAGAAGCAGAAGCATGGACCATTTCTGCGTAAATGGACAATAGAGACGAAGATTTAATCAAGAACTGTACGACTTAGCTAGAAAAGTTAATGTCCAACGACTAAGATAGTTGGGACATGTAGAGCGAATGGAAAACAATGCTCCGGCTCGTAGAGTCTTCGAATCCAACCCGAAAGGACGTCGCAGAAGAGGAAGACCGCGACTCAGGTGGAGCACACAGGTGGCAGAGGACCTTAATAAACTTGGCGTGTGACAATGGAGACAGCTAGCTAGGGACCGAGCTGGCTGGAGACATTTGTTGGATGAGCCCCTTGTCCGACCTGGACTGTAGCGACACCATAAGAAAGTAAGTAAGTGCCTTAGGCTGTTTCCAGGGGAAAGATCTTCTGGTCATATTCGGCCCCATAGGCATTGATGGGAATGTATAAAAAGATTTAACAGCGAACTCTACGGGTTGTATAACTCACGGACCTATAGCCAGAAGTTTCAAGGTCCAGAGACTCAGATAGCTCGGTCATTTAAAGCTGATGGACAACGATGCTCCGGCCCGAAAAACACATCCGACACTTTTCCCGAGGGATGAAGAAGTAGAGGAAGACCGTGACTCAGGTGCCGCACGCAAGTGGAAGAGGACTTCAACCAACTTTGAGTTGGAGACGGCTAGCTAGGGATAGAGGTGGCTGGGGGAGACTGTTGTTAGTAGAGGCCCAAGTTCACAACGTACTGTAGCGCCACCTTAAGTAAGTAAGTAAGTTCTTCAAGATATTTCTAAGCTTAAAAATCAATAAGCATTGCAATGAAGGACCGTATGCGTAGATTAGGTGAGGTTAAGTTGGCTAAATTTCTGTAAACATAGGCCACGTGGGCCCATTGTAATACCACATGAAACCATTTGGAGCTTTCTTCAAAGCAAAAAAGAATTTGATGTTTGAGTTTGCCAGTTCACTGGTGTACTCTCTCTCTCCAAGATGAGCCTTCGTTCTTATGAAGAGTGCAGGGCATGAAAATTAAACTTGCCCAACCGATACAGAATCTCGATTTTGTTGGAGTTTACGCTGACAATATCTACGTAGTTGCCTCAGGAGACCCCGTACAAGTAAAAGATACCCTGAAAAAAGCCGATTTAACAATGTTTAATTGGGCTAGAGAATGTGGTGCGGTTATCCCTTCATCAAAAGTTGAAGCATTACACCTGTGCAGAAAACGAAATTGCACGCCTAACCCCCTTATCGTAAGAGAAACAACCATACCTCTCAAAAGAGAAATAAAAATACTAGGAGTAACTTTTTCTGGAAATCTGAAATGGGATACACACGTAAGGAACCTAGTTGACCAGTTAAAACGACGTAACAATGCCCTTAAAATGATTTGTTCTAAGAGAAAAGGTCCACACCTAGAAACTGCTCTTCAAATTGCAAAAACCCTCGTTTTTGGTACCCTGCAACATAGTGTTACTATTTTTATGTGGACTTCATCAAAAAATATAAACAAAATTAATACCGCTATAAATGATTGTTTTCGAACAGTCTCCGGGGCCTTAAGAGCCACAAAAATAGAAGCTCTAAGACTTGAAGGAGGCTTTGATGCATTCGAAAATTTCGGAAAAAAAAGTGCAGTTAACCTTATAAGCAAAACGCTTACAGATCCAAGTCATCCTCTCTACAAGTCCTCTGAAGAAGCGATGAATAATTCAAAAAAGAATAAGAAATATTCTACATCAGCACTCAAAAAACTAATTTC
>CAKKXW010001046.1:0-14335 GCA_920937365.1 Sphaerophoria rueppellii | reverse complement strand
TTTTAAATCTAACACAAAACGTTTTTTTCTCTTGAAAGTCAATTCTACTGCGAAAATATTGAATCTACTGCGATTTTGAGATCATTTCACTGCGATTTGCAATCTCTCAAGTCCGAACCCTGCACACGACACAACCACTGATCAGTTATAACAAGATTGGAAACCTACCTATGTTTTACCCTCCAAATGCCTCAAAACTTTTTTGTTTTCATACACACATACTCTTGCAGCAAACTTGCTTTATTATTTTGACAGCAAGCTTTCCCATCTCGTTATAACTGATCAGTGGATACAACCCTTCTCCTCTCTGTTTGCTTTGGTTTAATCAGTTGATTTTTTTTGGCCAAAACCCAGAACTATCAATTTTCTCCAAAACGGCTCCTACGATTTTTTTAAACTTCCTCGAGTTTTATTTTTTTAACAATTCATGTATTTTATGAAAAAAAAATTTGTGTATTGCTCCAAAACGGTTCCTCCCATAGAACCATTTTTTTGTTATTAGATTTTCTCGAAAAATGAAAGTCTGATCAGCGTAAATTTAAGTACGTCTATATTGTTCAAATAATATTTTGTATTCAAAACAATTTCAAATTTATTTTTGGATTCATAAAAAATATTTTTATTATTTTTTTTTCAAAATTCTGTTTCTCAAAACCGGATCAATTTTAAAAATCCAAATTGAAGTAAAATATCTATATATATATGGTCTTGAAAACTGCATACCCAAATTAATTTTAAGACATTTTTTAAAAATTTTATATATGAACAATTTATTTAAAAAAAAAAAACTGCTCCGACTATTTTCAAAAAAAGAATTCAATAAATCAAGAATGAGGTTTGAATTTGTTTGGCATTTAAATTTTTGGAATTAAATGTACATTTTCAAATTTTAATTATTTTAATAAATTCTAATTATTTTTATATATCTATTGAGTTTTTTTTTGTGAGTTAAGTGTAAGCTGTAAGTAAGAGTTTAAGCATGCAGGAGCAATTTCGTACGACCCAGTCGTGCACATTTTTTGTTTTTTTTTTTTTTGTTCTGCTACTTATTTTTTACTTTCTCAGCGTCACCGACTTACCATCGAACCGTAAGCACCGTTTGCAGTATATTGTTTGATTTTCTTGTGCTCTGCGCTCCGGTATATCACCGTTATACCTTTTCATTTCTCTCTCTCTCTCTCTCTCTCTCTCTCTCTCTCTTTCTATACTTTCTATTTTTCTTCTTGTGACTTGTGCTTGCAAAAAAAAAAACATGTTAAAGATGGCCCATGGGCTCGGAGGATCCCGTTTCAGGCAATTACCGCTTGACATGGATTCAAACCCAATACAACCCAATAAAAGACACAAACCTGCCATGACCCCCTTGTGCAATTACCCTGACCTTCCTACAACAACAAACACAAAAAATACCAAATTCTAAGTGATCTCTCCCCAAACCACAGAAAAACCCATTTCTTCCCAAATAAATACTCCAATCATCCTTACTGGGGATGTAAACTCCTGGAGTGTTTTGTGGGGCTCCCCTATAACAAATGGTAAAGGCGCCGTCTTAGAAAGGTTCTTTTCGAATTCTAACCTCATTATTCTCAATGACGGCTCCCCTACACATTTCTCTACTCACCATACCTTTACGCACGTTGACATTTCGGCCTGTTCCCCTACTCTATATCCAAAAATCTCATGGTCAGCTCTTAAGAATCTTCAAAACAGCGACCATTTCCCTTTAATCACGACCCTCGCATCTTCCGAAACTATTCAAAAATACCGAGCTATTCCAAAATTTAAAACCGAGCTTGCAAACTGGAAAGTGTTCCAAGATAAAATCACACAAAATCTAGATCTCAAAGAAACAAGCTCAAATCCAAATAAAGAACCAGCCATTCGATCTGCAGCTAACCAATCTATACCCCAAACCTCCACAAAAACACCAAAGCGTACAACATCTTGGTGGAACTCAGAGCTCCATAATCTGTGAAAAGAAAAAAAAATGGCTAAAGCAAATATATTCCGCGATATCACGTCGGATATAAGTCACTCATCCACGCCAACGAAAATCTGGCAGAAAATTCAATGTCTTAGAAGTACTTATACACCTCTTTCAATAACAAACATTGCACATCAAGACCAACAAATTACATCTCCATACGATATCAGCAATCACTTCGCAAAAACATGGTCATAACAATCAATGGACTATAACTTTTCCTCCACCTTCAATAGTTATAAATCAAATTCCATTATCTCGACATATAGAAACAGTCCTCTATCACCAAAATCAAATCATATAGAATCCACTATTACAATAACAGTGGTAAAACACCAAGAAGGGACCTGATTTCATACTCGATGATCAAAAACCTTCCAATTCAAGCAAAGTTCCGACTGATTAAACAATAATGTCCTTAATTCGGGTATTGTCCCTCAAAGTTGGAAAGTCGCCACAGTCCTTCTTATACCCTTACCTGGAAAACCAATCAATGATGTTAACAGTTACCGACCAATCTCCTTAGTCCCATGTTTTTTTTTTTTTTATAATATGCACGCACTCAAGGGGTTTTTGTTCCCTTTATGCCAAAGCACAGTGCAAGCATTAGGGATGAGGTGTCGGTTAACATAGGTCTTGAATTCCTGAATATTGCAGTGCCTGGGGAAGACAGAGTGTGGAAGCGTGTTCCACATTCGCGTAGTACGGCTCAAGAACGATTCTCTGAACATAACCGTACGTCCGCAGTTGGGTTCGAGAGTGAACTGATGGGCATTCCTGGAGGCGCGGGTATTACGGTTGAATATCTTAAGGGGAGGAATGCAGCTGGCTATTTCACCAGAGCATTAACCATTGAAGTAACGGTAAAAGAGGGTGAGGCATGAGACGTTACGTCGATATTCGAGTGACGTAAATGTCTGAACGATGGTATGGTATGGTCACCAATCATCTTAAATGCTCTGTTGTGTATACTGTCCAAAAGACTCAAGTACGCTGCTGGAGCACCAGCCCAAACTGCTATATGTTTTATAGATAATAGCCAGATCAGAAGGGGAGACAAAATTCTTGCATCGTCTCAAAAAACCTAAACAACTTGCGGCATTTTTCGACTTATGCGACATCGCATAAGTGATCATTCCACAAAAGGTGGCCGGTGATAAACATACCGAGAATCTCGAGATGTTCGGTTTCACTGATGCAAGTGCCACTCATGGACAGTGGGTTCGTCTCGCTTCAACGATACAAGACAGCATTGATTTTTCGAAGTATTAAACTCTACTCGGTTTTTATTCCCCATTGTTCAATGCTGTTTAAGTCAGAGTTTAATGAGCTTATCACATTTTCCCGTTGCAGTTCCACATCCGAAGAGGAGGAATGTGAATCTGGAAACGATTATGAGAAGCTAAGGGTACTATCGTCAGCGAAACAATTTATTGGATTAGAAATTACAGACAAGAGATCATTTATAAAAATAAGGAAGAGGGTCAGAGACAAAACGGAGCCCTGGGGCACACCAGCATTTATATTATGGGTTTCAGACTTGAATCCGTCCAATACAACTTGTATAGAACGATTCGAAAGAAAGTTTCTAATCCAACGAAGGAGGGACTCATCAATACCGAAAACACGCATTTTCGATAAAAGAGCCTGGAGCCAAACTCTATCAAATGCCTTTGAAATATCAAGTGCAACGATCTTACTTTCTCCAAAACGATGTAAAGGTTTGTCCCACGGTTCGGTGAGATAAGCCATCAGATCATCAGTGGACCTGTTGCTGCGAAAGCCGTACCGCTTATCATTATGAAGCTTTCGGTCTTCAAGATATTTCTTGAGCTGATAATTTATCAGCGTTTCCATGACCTTAGAAAGAAGGGACGTAAGTGCAATCGGACGATAATTGGAGGGAGAGGCGGATTCGCATTTTTTGGGTATAGG
Organism: Sphaerophoria rueppellii; assembly: GCA_920937365.1. Lineage (NCBI taxonomy): Eukaryota > Metazoa > Arthropoda > Insecta > Diptera > Syrphidae > Sphaerophoria > Sphaerophoria rueppellii. The sequence continues at coordinate 10,416 of CAKKXW010001046.1, read as the reverse complement.
CTGGACAAATGCTGTTTTCCAACTGCTCGGAACGAGCTCAGAAGTATAGGATAGATGGAAAAGCTTACGCAAAGGTTTTGCCAGCGTGGAAGAACACCTCTTCAGAATAATATCGGGGATACCATCCGGACCAGCTGATTTATGTATGTTGAGATCCTTTAGGACTCTCGCCACAGCACGAGTGCGAAAGGAGATTTGTCCACGCTCAAGAGCAGGCAGAGTCATGACACTCTCAGGCAGCGAAGAGTTGGCAGCGAACTGCCAAGCAAAAAGGTTAGCTTTCTCGAGAGAGCTAACAACTGGAGTGTCATCATCAACGAGCGTTGGGACCGAGGAAGAAGAAGAATTCTTTATATTTTTTACAAATGACCAAAAGTTCTTACTGCCTTTGGGACATTGCAGAATTTTTTGCCTTAATTTTTGGTCATGCAAAAATTTGGTCCGATGAATATGGACAGTGCAGGCCTTCCGGTTTTCCTCAGTGCGGTGGGCCTTGTAACAACGGAAACTTACCTCTTTAATCCTGATAACCTCTTTACAGCTCATATCAAACCATGCGTTCCTTTTAGGTCTGAAGCTTTTAACCCTGTTCGGGATAAAAGTTCTCATTCCCAGAAGAATTAAACTTGTGAGCATATCCGCACTGAAATCTACGTCACTATCGAGGAAGCATAGTGACCAGTTAAAGGTCCTAAAAAAGTTATTGAGACCTTCCAAGTCGGCTTTCTCGTACTGCCAAACGGTTCTCCTAGGAGCTCTTTCTTTAACTGGGATATTTTGACACGAGAAATTTGCGGATATGACACAATGGTCAGATCGGCCTAGAGGCGATAATACACTTATTGTATATTTATCAGGGTCAGAGGTAAGGAACAAGTCAAGAGTGTTTTCTGCTTGGCCGTCAATGTTCGGTGTTCGAGTGGGCTCATTGACCAACTGAGCAAGATGGTTAAACTCAGCAAAAATCTCAGCACACACGCCTTCGGGTGTTGTCTTTACGAATGGAGAAGCCACGAAGAATTGTGTACATTGAAATCGTCCGTAACAACGATTTCAGTGTGAGGATACAAGGAAACAATTCTTTGGATGGAGTCGGACAGTGAGTCAAATTCGTTAGAAGTTGAAACCCTGTCCAAATTTGGGCTTCTATAAAGGAAACAGTAATGGATGATGTGCTTATTTACGGAAAATTTGAACCACATGAAATTAAAGACAGGATTTAAATGAGAGCTGTATTGTGGTTGAAATTGGTAAGCAACATCACTTCTAATATAAAAGGCGAGGATATGGTGGGAAAGGAATAGTGGCACTAAGTTATACTCTTGAATATAAAACTCAGTAGGATCAGTAGCCTCACCTATTTGGGTTTCACTTAGTGCCAAAACACCTGGCCTGTTTAAAACAGTGTGGAGGTACGTCGACAAAAAATTCAACCCTCGAATATTACTATCGACCCTGAAATTTTCAGTCATTGCAATTCTTAAGAAATTTCAAAACCAAAACAAACGAGCTCTAAGAAAATTATTGAATTGGATCTCAGACTTCTTTTTGACTCAGCACCCCTGCTAGTGTTATGCCTTAACAGTAACGTGAACCGATCCGACCCTGGAATTCAAAACAATAATTTTCTATTCGTCTGTTGTTGGTGACATACCATGTACATACATTGTATGAGCAAAAAAACGCATTGCAGTATAATGCACATGATAAGCCATACAATTGTTAGTGCTAAGAAGGAAGGAGGATGGGTACTCACTGTGCTATGCTAGGCATATTGTTGTTGTTTTTCGGAGATGCTGTGCTTTTGTTTCTTTTTTTTTTGTTATTGTTATTGCGATATAATTATGGTTTTTTGTTTTGTATGCACGCATGTAAGGTTGGAACTATTTTTTTTTTTTGGTTTAGCTTTTAATTTTGAGTTTTTTTGTTTTGTTTTATGTTTATTGTTTTCTTTTTTTTTTGTAATGTGTTGACTATTATTTAATTTATCACGACGAATACGACGGACACGACAATTATAAAATTTGACGAAGGAAAATGACACAACAGGCGACACGCAACACAGAGGGAACCTTTCCAAACGAAAGCACTGACAACACTGTGCATCTAAAGTAATGGAAAAAATTATCGCTAAAAGACTTCTTAGGTTTTTTTGAATCCCAGAACCTTCTATGTTATAAACAAATAGCTTTCAAAGCTAATAGAGGTTTGGATGATGCACTACTGTACATCGATTTTTATGTTACAAAAGCTCTATCGGCCCGCAATCATGTAACCATCCTGTCTTTAGACTTTGACAGAGCCTTTGATAAAATCGGGATACATCAAATCCTAAACAAAATCAATTCTTGGGGCATAGGTCCAAAGATTTTCAGCTATATTAAATCATTTCTGTCAAACAGATTTGTGTTAAATCTAATAATTGTTTTTCGGTAAACTACACTCTTGAAAATGGAATCCCTCAAGGATCTCCGTTGTCCGTAGTGCTATTCTTGATCGCCTTCGATGACCTTACCGATATAATATCAAAATACTCCAATCTAGATCACTTTATTTACCCAATAAACAATTTTTGGTTAAAAAACGGTTTAAAAACCGGATTATAACCCGAGGTTATCTACCGTAAAAGTTTCAAATCGGTTCGAAAGACGTCTTAGAGACGTTCCAGAGACGTTCCCATAACCCGATTTGGGCAGTAACTTTCCAACCTGAGTTCTGTAGTGGTTATTTCAAAGCCAGTTAAAACCAGTTAGCTAAAAACTACGTTTTGGAGTTAAAAACTAACCGTACGCATTTAACGCTTCTAAAACGTGTTTTCCGAGCGTTATTTTGCCGCTTTTCAATAACCGTTTTATTTGGCTTTTTAATAACCAATATTATTTTAAAGTTGGGTTTTTACTTGGTTTTATAAACCACAAATTTATTTTTGTTGGAAGCTCCCAACCAGGAGAATTCGCTTAACAGTCTGTCATCGAAAAAGAGCTTGGCGATGGTTCTGATGGTTTTGTTGGCATTCATTCCACCGAATGTGCTCAATTTTAGAATCTGTTTAAATGAAAACAAAAATATAAGCTTTTAGAAAATGTTGCAAAACAATTACATTTCTTTAACTGTTAAAATATAATTAAAGAAAGAAGCTTACGACTAATCGTTTGAAGGAAGGGTCGGCCCCAATCCTCTCCTCCACTTCCTCCAACAACAACTTGTCGACTATAAGGTTCAGCGTTACTTCCGTTTTTGCGATAAATTCTCTAAGCATCTGCTTCATATCGGAGGAATCCTTGCGGAGAGAATCGAGCGAGGCTTCCATTTGGTGTTGTTTTTTGGCCAGTATACTGATATTGGCCTCCATCGCCAATGACTCTTCATTTTGGGAAGATTTTCCACTTGCATGTGGAAAACTTTCAACTGTTTGAGCTGGGTCGTCAAGGAGTTTGTCTTCTGAAATGATCTCTGACATGCGCGTGTTGAGGTCAGAAATGGTAACAGAATCACAGAACTGTGGGGACTCGAAATCGTTCTCGTCAGAGGACAACAATTCCGCTGCTTTTTATTTTTGGAGGGCTTGCTCCCACGTATCTTAAAAAAATATTTAATATATATTTATAAGTTGAAAAACTTAGTATTTAATATCTAAAAATTGTTATACAAAAATTAGCTAGCAAAATTTTAAGTCCTACCTACCAAATTTACAAAAATGTATTCTTACCAATTCCATCATAAATCAAGCGGCATTGAATTTGGTTCCAGTCGTCCTTTAACATGTCCTTCCTCCTTAACGGCAACAGCAAAATGGAGCCATTGACGACCCAGCTCTTTGGAACGGCTGTCACAAATTTGTCATTCCTCTCCACGGTTTCCACCACTTGAAACATCTTCGCTTGTTGCATGGACTAAAGGATGGAAAACGGATTCTAAATGTAAGCTTAAACATCTTAGACATAATGATGTCAATGGACCAAAACCGAGCCTCATGCATTTCTTCTTTTGACGTGAAAACATTCAAAAATTCAGAATGGGATGGCTGTTCGTAAAAATTTGTTTTTTCCTTTAAGCATTTACCAAAAATAACGGGAATGTCATTTTTAAATGTTGCAAATTCCATTCGAATAATATGATTGGATTTTGTTAAAAAGAAACAATTGGCTTCGCAAAACTTCAGAACAAACTCTTTAAGTTTAATAGCTTTAAAAACTTCTTTACAGCCTTTAATTTTTCTGGTTTTATCTTCATCATACAAATTTGGAAACCTGTTTGCTTGTACAGGGCTTTGTAAATTTTCAAAATCTTCTAAGATTCGGCTTGCTATTTGTTCAAGTCGCCTATTTCCGGATGTAATTCTTCGTTTCAAAAACTGTAAGCGATTTTCGTATTTGAAAGCACTTATATTATCCAAAGAACCATAGAATTTGCAATCATCTACAATATGATACAAATTATGAACGTTATAACTTATGTTTTCTCTTCCATATATGTAGTTAAGAAAAACCTTGTTAGAATGTTGTGAACAGCGAATTTGCGATTCCGATAAAATTCATATTATTTTGGCTTAGACATATTGTAACAGCGCAGTGTAAAAGCATGAAATGTTCGTATACTTTTTCATCAATAGAATTTTTCAAAACAACAGGACCAAATTATAGTAAAAACGTTCTAAACTCCGTGGCCTTCCAAAAACTGATTACACCAAGCAGATGAGCAGTTCGGTTAAATTCACATGGATATATTTTCGCATTGAAAGTAAGGATTCCAAAATTGTTTCAATATTTTTCGAAGAAAGTTTTGTTTTAAGAGACCTGTTTTTTATCCAGATAAGCAATAACTTTTTCATAACACCTAACCTAAGCATATTAAATGCATGAAGTCTAATGGAAAATGTTCTATCATGTTGATTGGAAGAGTTTCTAAAGGTGACGGAAGGATATGATGATCTTCATGAGTCCTAGACCGGAAGGATAAATTAATTCATATTCCCTTTGATAAACTTGGGAAGCACATTTGATGAGTGCTATAGTTGTAGTTGTGTAACGGTAGAAAGTTTGTTGTCAAAAGTGGCAATGTAACTTCTACCTCCACCTTTGAAATCAAAAACGGTCTTCAACAGGGAGCGGTTAATTCGCCGATCCTGTTCAGTATTTACACCAGCGATCTGATAGGTAGCCTTATCCAGGCAATTGCGTATGCCGACGACCTAACTGCGTACAGAACTGCCCCAAAGGTCGAAGTCATTAGAATTCTCTTGCAACGTGACTTCGAGAAGATTCAGCGATATTGCGATGACTGGAAACTGAAAATAAATGTCCAGAAATGTGAAACAATTCTGTTCCGGACCTCGTTGGCTGGAGCCACGAGGGATACGCGCAAGAACTGGCGCAAGATGGTCATCGTTGGACCTCACGGACAGCGATTAACGAGCAAAAGTGAAGTGAAGTACCTCGGTATTTGGTTGGACCAGTATCTGTATTTCGACAGACATATAGATGCTGCTCTGACTAAGGCCAGAGGAGCCTTCGCTCTGACGAAACGGCTGTTTTACAGCAGTCGGCTTGACCCAAGAGTGAAGGTAATTTGCTACATGGCCGTCATACGGCCGATGATCGTTTATGGCTGTCCAGTGTGGTTCAACGTTGCACAGTGTCTTCGGCGCTGCCTCGGTTTGTATCGGACACCAGAATCTTCTAATGTACATTACTATTCTAACGAGATTCTATACAACGAGGCTCGGATCAACAGAATTGACAATTTCGTGATAAAACTTGTTCGGGGTCACATTGCGAGAGCTATGACTTCGACGAATAATTTGATCTTTGGGGCGTTCTATCCGAACGACGAATATTTTGATAGTACACGCTTGAGCGGCTTCATTCCACCAGAGGCATTCCTCTATTTTGATAGATGCGGTCTGATACAGGACAGATTGGCGGTGCCGCTAATCTACCACGTCAGGCGAAGAACCGTCGATCGGTAGCTCCTTTACAGTCGAGACGTCCTCGCACAAGACGGAGCAGAGCACCTTCGGTTCAGTAGGGCTGTGTCCGAACGGGACCGAATCGATAGGGTGAAGCAGGAGAACCAGTTCTGGTGGCTTCAGTCAGCACTTGATAATGAGTAGTCGGGGTGGAGTTTTGAGCCTTGGCCGGCTTACATACTTGTTTTAGTTTAAGGGTTTTGGGTTTAGGTTTAAGTAGAGTAGGCATGGTGGCACATACATTGACAAGGACAACAAATATAAAATACAACAAAGAAAAAGAAATGAAAAAAAAAAAAACAAAAAATGAAATAAAAATGATAGAGATTTGCTGCTGTGGTTGTTCTAGTTCGTAAGTAGTTGTTAGGTAGAATAGGTAGTTTTAGTTAATTTTAAGTTTTATTTTTTAGGACCTATTTTTAAGTAGTACGCAAGAAACAAACAAAAATTATATCCTGTTAGTTTTTTCAATTTTTCTAACAAACAAAAGAACATTCTAAAATATATAATATAGTTCATAGGCCGAAAGGGGCATTAATTTTAAGTTGATCATGAATTAGTTAGAGCGCCCAGTTGGGGCCAGTAAGTTAAATATAAGATTTTAGATAATAAGCTAGTTTGAATTCTTTGTCTAGTAATAAGTAGTTTTAAGTGATTATGAATAAAAAATGAATTTCGAAAAAAAAAATAGTTGTCCCTCTACGTTGCATCTTTCGCACGCAAAATAACCATTATGTCCTTTTTTACCTTTTAAATAAGAACGGGCGGGAGCGTCACGTATAAAGTTTCTTATTTTAAAATTAAAAGTTTTTGAACCGATAGTTAAATTGGCAACAGTTTTAGCCTCCTCAAGGAATACGTTAAGAAATTCATGAACATTTGCAGGCTTTGCTATTCCGTAATAAACTACTATAACAAGAGGCGGCAATACCAAACCTTCTAATGAACACAAAATCGGCCAAAATTGACCTTTTGAACTTTTGCTGACAGGAATACCATCAATGTTAGAGTCTAAGCATGTTTCTATCGGACTATTCTCGAAGGTTGTAACAGCTTTTGTTTGCCAGGTGGAACGTCAATAAATTCCTGTCCAACCGCACAGGTCTGCTGGTAAATAAGGATGGCTTAATTTTAATATATTAAGTAAATCACGAAAACAAATATGGGGTACATTATATTGTATTGCCCAGTTTTTAAGTTCTTTTGTTATATTTTCACAATTTTGGTTTATTAAATTTTAAGGAACTTCGAAGCTATCCGAAATGTCATTTTCATCTCTATGTTCAGATGAGATTAAAAATAGAGTGGCGCGACAGCTCTTGAAGAGCCAAGGCCTAAGTGGCTTACTCTCATCAACAATTCTCTGGGTGCGTGTGAAGAATTGAGGGGACCTACAATTTAAAGCCGATTCCGAACGGCAAAGTTGAGAAGCACTTTTTCATGACAGATGATACTCTTGGAAAATTTGTCAGTTCTTCGCAAGAGGCAGTGTCCGTGATAGATGAAATAAAAACTTTGGGCCCGAGTAGGATTCGAACCCACGACGTTCTGCTTAGCAGCCAACGCACCTAACCACTAAGCTACGGACAGATGAGATTAGCTGAAGGTTTTCAACACCAAAGTTTTCAGAAAGTTTTATTGGATTACTTTCCACACTACGCATATTAACTAGGACTTTTTTTAATTTTTTTTTAATTGTTGACCGGCTACAAACTTTATGTTTTATAATTGAATGCATTTTGAAGGATACAAGGCGAGTTAAATATAGCTCAAGGAATACTAAATTGTTGTTGTTTTTATTTTCAAGGTCACGAACGAAATATTTTTTAAATTGAAGGTTACAAGCGAGTTAAATATAGCTCAAGCTCAAGGAACAAAGGAATATTAAATTATTGTTTTATTCTTTTTTTTTTAAACACGAACGAATATAACGATCTGTCAGATAGAAGAGTACAAGCTGAACTAAAAAATTAATGTTCATATGAACACAACTAAGAAAATAACTGAAAAAACACAGTTCAAGTTATTTCACTATTCTTTCCATATGAAAGCAAGTAAAAAAATAACCCAAACAACACAGCTGGGGTTATTTTTCTACGTGCTACCTATGAACAAAAGTAAAAATGAATGTAATTGAAAAAATTGTGTTAGAAATATCGCTTTCAAAATCATTTTCAACACGTTATCTTTATGATATTTTTGCTGAACGTTTTCATTCAACCATAATTATATTGATTGACAAATGTCACTTTTATATTATTATATGTAAAACATGTAATTTTTACCTTGTCAAGTTATCACTAAATGACTTTCTCCTTCCTTGAACTTTCGTAAGAATAAGTCGTCGTTCTTTTTAATCTCTTATTATTTAAATAATCCTAAACTCTTATAATAAATACCAACTTGAATTGTTCAATAATTGATCTTTTGCTTTTTATTTGCAAGTGTATATTTTTATATATTTACAAAAAATTGCTTACCTTTTCCTCCAAAATTTTCTAATTCAATTTTTTATTTTGTTTATTATTTATTTTATTTCGCTTTAAAAGTTTATATTTTTGTTCAACCACCACAGATCAGATCACACGATAGAAACGATTACCAATATATACCACGACCGACACGATGCAACGCACTCAACTGCAAAACTGTTGCTGAACTAAAATGAAATTGTCTATATTGTATGGTGGTGACCTTTTTGTTTAATGTTTTGTGTTGAATTAAATGGGCTGTAGGTCAAGTTGAAAAATAAAACAAATAAGTTTTTTCACGACGTTTCGCTCATGGCTATGAGCATCTTCAGGCGTCAAGTTTTCTATTTGGCATTAAAAAATAACGTTAATAATTTTTGTGCTTACATTTAAATTAAAACAATTTTCAAATCTTACATTTGTTACATTAAAAATAAAAACAAATTAAACATACACCAGCTAACTTTCTTAAATTGAGAAAGTGAATCAACACTTCACAACGTAAAACTGACAAGTAACATGCACAAACAAAATTATTGAACAGAGAAATATTTAATTTAAACAGTTTTGTCGCGTTCTCTTTCCCTCCAATAAGTGTTTGTATTTTGGGCTCACTTCTTCCATATCAGTACGTCGGTTCATGGTATTGTGAGCATTGATAATATGAAGAGTTTCTATTATCATTCTTTTGTTATGATGCTCTTCTCTTTGCAGTACTTCGACGTTGTCAAGATTGGGAGAATGGTTTAGTCTTTAGTGATGTGCAATGCAATGCCAGTGCTATCTTCTGAGCTGCGTTACTTTTTATGTCCGATTTATGTCCTGCGAGTCTATTTTTCAATTTTTGCTTTGTTGTTCCGATATAGATTTTGTCACATTCTTCGTCAGCGTTGCCATTACAAGTGATTTTGTAAATAAGATCCGAATGCTCCATTTTATCTATTTTGGTTTTAAGGCTGGTGTATAGTTGTCTAGTTGTATAATTTGATTTCATTGCTATTTTATACTTCTCTTTGTCAAAAAGTTGTGCATTTTTAAACCTTTCAGTTATGTCTTTAATGTAAGCGAAGGATTTATAAATTGGTTTGATCTTTTCGCTGTCTGTTGGTTGTTTTTTCTCTCTATCTCGTTGGTTAATTAACTCATTTGTTATTTTTTGTGGAAATGCATTTTTCTGAAGAATTTGTCTGATTTTTACTATATTTTGTTGATGATATTCTATTTCACTTATTGAGAGAACTCTTTTTATGAGGTTTCGCGCTGTATTGATGATGATTTGTCGTGAATGCTTTGAGTTGTAATTTATTATTCGTCCAGATGAAGTGGGTTTTTGGTACCAGTCTATTTTTAAATCTCCGTCTACTCTGATGATTATTGTGTCAAGGTATGGTAATCTATTGTTTGTTTTTTTCTCAACTGTAAATTGTAGTTTTTTATTGTGACTGTTAAGACAATTTAAAGTTTTGTCTATATCTTTCACTTTTATGATCGCGAAAATATCATCCACGTATTTCGTCAATACTTTTGGTTTTGTAGTCAATTTTTCCAAACAGGTGTCAAGTAGGTCTTCAAGTTTAATGCCTGCTATTATTGGTGATGCTGGGTTTCCCATCGGCATTCCGTCTCTTTGTTGGTAGGTCTTCTTTCCATACATTAGATAATTGTTGTCAATGATGCAGAAACGTACCATTTCTAGAAATTTTGTTTTGTCGATGTTTGTGTATTCCTGAATTGCTTACCATTTCTTACTTATCAGTTCTTGTGCTGTTTTGAGTGGAATATTGGTGAATAGGGATACTACATCAAAGTACACTAGAATTTCGTCCTTGTCAATTTTTAAATCACTTATTTGGATTCTGAACTGTAGAGAATCTTTAACATTATATTTAGAGGTAAGTGTAAGATTTTTCAAAATGGTTATCAAATATTTTGCCAAGTTGAAGCATGGCACCTTTGTTGATGAACATATCGGGCGAA